>CALMHO010000001.1:0-87694 GCA_937595015.1 Polyommatus icarus
AACCTAACCTAACCTAACCTAACCTAACCTAACCTAACCTAACCTAACCTAACCTAACCTAACCTAACCTAACCTAACCTAACCTAACCTAACCTAACCTAACCTAACCTAACCTAACCTAACCTAACCTAACCTAACCTAACCTAACCTAACCTAACCTAACCTAACCTAACCTAACCAACCTAACCTAACCTAACCTAACCTAACCTAACCTAACCTAACCTAACCTAACCTAACCTAACCTAACCTAACCTAACCTAACCTAACCTAACCTAACCTAACCTAACCTAACCTAACCTAACCTAACCTAACCTAACCTAACCTAACCTAACCTAACCTAACCTAACCTACCTAACCTAACCTAACCTAACCTAACCTAACCTAACCTAACCTAACCTAACCTAACCTAACCTAACCTAACCTAACCTAACCTAACCTAACCTAACCTAACCTAACCTAACCTAACCTAACCTAACCTAACCTAACCTAACCTAACCTAACCTAACCTAACCTAACCTAACCTAACCTAACCTAACCTAACCTAACCTAACCTAACCTAACCTAACCTAACCTAACCTAACCTAACCTAACCTAACCTAACCTAACCTAACCTAACCTAACCTAACCTAACCTAACCTAACCTAACCTAACCTAACCTAACCTAACCTAACCTAACCTAACCTAACCTAACCTAACCTAACCTAACCTAACCTAACCTAACCTAACCTAACCTAACCTAACCTAACCTAACCTAACCTAACCTAACCTAACCTAACCTAACCTAACAACCTAACCTAACCTAACCTAACCTAACCTAACCTAACCTAACCTAACCTAACCTAACCTAACCTAACCTAACCTAACCTAACCTAACCTAACCTAACCTAACCTAACCTAACCTAACCTAACCTAACCTAACCTAACCTAACCTAACCTAACCTAACCTAACCTAACCTAACCTAACCTAACCTAACCTAACCTAACCTAACCTAACCTAACCTAACCTAACCTAACCTAACCTAACCTAACCTAACCTAACCTAACCTAACCTAACCTAACCTAACCTAACCTAACCTAACCTAACCTAACCTAACCTAACCTAACCAGTTCCGCTCCGACCGTGGCCCGAGCTAGTCGTGCGAATACGTGCCAAATATTTTTTAAATTTTTTAAATTTATTTCTCCGGGTTAAATCACACTACAAAGGAGTGTGATACGTCATTCGACGCGGAAAATTGTGTGCAGTGGTACAGTGAAAACCGTGTTGCGATCGGACCGATACTTCCGGAGAAAAGTCGGAAAAACCCGTTTTTCCGGCCACTTCCGACTTTCGGACGCGTGCGGCGCGCGATTTGACGCGACGATCCCCCGCTTTTTGGACACCAACCGAAGCGCAAGACCTCTCTCCTACTGCTCCCAAAAGACCAGATTTTTCCGGCTTCTGGGTGAGGAGCAGCAGGTCAAAAATCAAGAGACAACCAAGAGGGGGGTGCGCGTGGAAGTGCGGGAGGGGAGAACGACAGGCATCACTCGAAGCGGAACCTTGGGGGCTACGTGGAACCGTTTTCCAAATTCAAATTGGACTATTAGTTCCCGAGAAAAACGGTTTTAAAAAAGTGCCAAAATTTAGGTCGCCTAAATCTCGCATTTTAAAGCGACGACCTAGGACTTTTGCAATTTTGTGGTGTAGAGTGGCACAAATACCTACTGTGTGCTAAATTGTGTGGTGATCCGGTGCGCAGTTTGGCTGAAAAAGCCAAAAAACTAAAAAGTCTAGACCGAGTCCTAGACGGTCTAGACTTACAGCAGACCAGCGGACCAGCATCAGGAACCACCTTCAGCAGCCGGGAGTCCAACAACCAAAGCTAAGTAGAAAATTTTGATAAAAACAAGTGGCAAAATCAGAGACATATTTTTAAAGACATTTTAATCTGACTTCTTAAATTATCAAAAAGTTGACCTTTAGTGTATATATAGCTTTATAAACATAGATTAGAATAAAGAAAGCCCCATTAGAATTAAGATAGTAGTTTAAGAGATATTTAGATTTGTAAGACAGGAGCACAACTCCATATAGAAAAAATACCTGGGCGGGCGCCACGCCCCCTGCTCAGGAATTCGAGTGATAGCAGCCTAAATATCATTTCTAGAAGCGTGACACTTAATTTATTGGACAGGCCAAACCGCATTACTTAGGGCTACAAAGTGTCATCTTAATCGGATCGGTAGTTTTAATTTTATAAACAAAATTATACCGTAAATTGTGACGTCACGATCCAACTAAAATAGGGCTGCAAATGACGTTTTTCGCCGGTCAAAGGATAGTTGTGTGATTTGATTTATAGGGTCTAACATTAACATTAAATACCAAAATATATACAAAATATATATTCAAAAGCTTACCAAAATAGTTTACACATTACAAGTCATATAATTGGAAAAGTTACATAAAAAATTAATTAGAAATAGGACAGACAACATACACAAATTACCAATTAAAATAATAGCCATCTTCATAAATAATACAAATAACACATAAACAATATAAACCTAAATATACAACTCTAAATAACACATAAAAAATAATTAAATTTCTAAATTACCATCAGGTTCGTGTCCGCTCGTTTGCCGTTCACTTTTAATTTGCACATCACGTTCCTCAAGACGCCAACCCTGCGTTATCAGTTAGGGCGATCTAGCGCCCAAGAAAACAGGCTCCTCCCCATAGTCCGGGGTGTGAACGTCGTTTTTAATAAATAATATAGGCTCAAATTAAATACATTAAGCTAAAATACAAATACTATAATAAATTTGCATAAATAATATAATAAAACAATTAAACAAGAAATAACAAATAATAATAATTAGTAATTATAGTTAAAATCAATAAAAAATGCCGAATAAAAATTTATAACAAAAGCAAAAATTTGGGTAACAACCTATATAGCCTTAATTCAATCAGTAGTAATACTAGATAATTAATTTAACAGCCCAAAACAAAAATAAGAAGAATCCAAAAAATATACTTCAACGCCCCGGACTATATTCAACAGGACATAGTTACGAACACCATAAGTGCAAGCGAGACAAGTAGGGTTGACGCGCGCGATACCCGTCTCGCTCACCGCCACGCCCACATAGTCTGAGGTGTGACAGGGAACATTACTTCATTAAAAGTTAACTACTAAAACACAATAATTAAACAATAAAAAATACCCTAAAAACAAAATTTTTAATTCGACTTTAATATTTAATAAATTAAAACAGCATCATAATCAAATTAAAATAATTAAACATAGTAAAATTATTAAGTTTAGTATCAAAAAATTAAAAACTAAAACATCAAACTAATTAAAAAACGCTAATAATAAATACTATATTATTTTCATAATTTAAATCAGTTTATAAAACTAACATTAAAACAAATTAATAACGCTAAATAACAACCATCAACACCCGGACTACACTCTGTTGATCAAACCGATAACGTAGCAATAACACCATTAGTGCGAGCGAGACAAGTAGGGCTGACGCGCGCGATACCCGTCTCGCTCACCGCCCCGCCTACCGACGCGCTCAGGGCTGCGGATCAAGAATTCGCTAACCTTAGTAAATAAAATATTAAAATAACTAAAATTAGGAAAACAACAAAAATCATTTTGCAGTACTAATAATAAACAATATTGATTAATCCTTATAAAAACATAAAATAATAGGTAAAACTGTAATTATACTAAAATAACATTTTATTAAAACAATAACATTAATTAAAATAAAACATATAATACATCATAAAATAACTAAAAACATTTTTAATATAAAAAAGTAAACTATACAACAAAATACATATATTATAAATTCATATTAAAAGATATAGCAATACAATATAAATAACATTATTATTAAAATTTTAGCACAATAGGAAGTAAATAAAATTCAAAATTCCCATCAGGTTATTCCCGCTCATTGGTGGAGACAAATAATACATCCAAGCGTGTGGCAGCCCTGACACGCCCACTTGGCGTCTAGCGTTGTGGGTGGTCTGATAGTTTAAGTGCCGCCGCCGGTAATATAATAGAACTAAAGAGTAGGACGTTGCTATTTAAAATCAATAGGCGAAACATTATTTTATAAAATTGAAAAATTCAAAATAGACTAGGACCACGAGTAGTGGACGTAAATAGAGGATAGGATCTGATCGGATCGACAAATAGGCTAAGCACAAGTCCATTCTTGACCGGCGAAAATCGCTCTGAAATTGTAAAACGGACAATAATAGACCAGCCGTTTCCCTATTGGAACGCCTGGAAAAACCAATATTGTGACTATAGCTTTTTGCTCTTATTGACCTTATACTTTAGACATATATTTGGATATTATTATTTTGTTGACCGATTGTGCCCTATTGGGACAAACGATTAGGATAAGTATAGGTAAATATTGTTTTAACTGTGACGTCTGTTTTACAATTTATTTTATTTTTATTTTATAGTATATTTTAGTTAGTTAGGTCAGTCAACCCCCTATTGGGGTGGCTGTTAGTTGTAGGAATTAGTTGATTAGTTGACCGGTTGATCCCTATTGGGAAGCCGCTTAAGATTAAGTTTAAATAGTGACTAGGATACATAAACTGAGACGTAAAGTTTTTCTCTCTTTTTATCTATACATACATATTTTAATAGACAAATTGATCCCTATTGGACAACACACTATAGTATAAGTTAGTTCGACAATAAATAGACAAGTAGCCCACTATCGGGACTACTGAAATAGTAAGGTTAAAGGACAAGATAATTAAATTCTGGAACAAGAAAGTCCCTTCGAAAATTAAATAGCAACAATAAATTGAGTATTGCCATTTCAGTTTGAAAGTTAGGTTGAATCTAGGACGTTGTTAATTTACTTTTAAAATTGAAAATTAAAGCTAATATAAAACTAATAAATACTCAATAAATAAGGCTTATAAATAAAACAAATTCCTTCTAGTCACTAGTTAAATATATACAAATCTTTTACAATTTTATTTAATTTATTTTTACAATATATATTATTTAGTTAGTTAGATTGACGCGTTCCCCCGTCTATATAAATAGAAAAATGGCCATGGTACATACGCCTAAGGAGAGGGCAAAACTCAAAAAGACAAAGGGCAAACCATCCCTTGAGGGCACGCAGAGTGACCAACAAAGCAGCCCTATATTACTGCAGAAACGAGCTGATTCTGTCGAGGCCCTTCTGGCTGAGGTAAACAGAACAATTAAAAACAGTATCTATCTGCTAAACCAGACCAGAAATATGAGAGGAGACTTGAGGTCTGGTTTAGCAGATAATCTGGAAAAGCTGGAAAAAAGAATAAGTGACATAGAGCGATTAGTAAGAAGGGAATCGATAGAAAAAGGGAAAGGAAGTAAAAAAGAAACTAAGGAATCGGAAGTACAATGTAAATTAGAGACAAACGAAGTAGGAAATAACTGTGATAGTAAAGAATTAATAATGCAAATGTACAATAGGCTAAAATTTGAAATACATGATAGGGCAGATAATATAAAGGAAACAGTGGAAGAGCAGATTACAATGTTAGCGCATACAGTGATAGCGAATAAATTAAATGAAGAGGTAGCGCAAGAAACAAGAAAGGATAACTCTAAGGTAGTGGAGAGTTATGCAGCCAAGGTGGCGACGGGGGGAGTAAAAACCCTACCGTCGGAGCCGAGGCCCATAACTGTCCACTCCTTAGCAGTAACGGACAAGAGAAATGAAATGACAGGACAAGAGATAGTTGATAGCGTAGGTAAAATAATAGATGCAAGAAAAGAGGGCATAAAAGTAGAAAGAATAAGAAAAGGAAAAGAGAGGAAGGTGATAATAGGCTTTAGGGATAGAAAAGAGAGAGACGAAGTAAGGAAAAAGATAGAGATATGTGCAAGGGATAAGTTCGAAGTGGAAATAGTGAAAAACAAGGACCCCCAGGTTATTCTGTATGGGGTGCTGAGGTCGAACACGGATGACGACATCTGTGATGCAATCCGTGTTCAAAATAAGCACCTCATACAGCATATCCTGGATGGGGATGAGGACAGGATTAAGGTTAAATACCGAAAACGTGGTAAGGACGCCCATACTGAGCACGTCGTGCTGGAGGTGTCTCCGGAGGTATGGCTGTGCCTGACCAGAGAAGGCCGCGCATACATCGATATGCAGAGGGTGCGGGTCGCTGACCAGTCCCCCCTAATACAGTGCTCGCACTGTCTGGGGTATGGACATGGGAAGCGATTCTGCGCCGACATTGCTGCGGAGATTAGGTGCAGCCATTGCTCCGGAGCTCACCATAAATCACAGTGTGAGGGTGTCGGGGCGGGCACCGAGCCATGTTGCATTAATTGTAATAAAAATAATTTGAAAGCAAACCATGGCGCGTTTAGTTCAGAGTGCCCGATAAGAAGAAAATGGGAAGCCATGGCGCGTGCGGCGGTATCGTACGATCCGGAAGACGATGCGTTCGTGGAACGTACATGGCTCTACGGACGCAGCGCACGCAACGATACTACGATACCGTCGCAGTACAGCTGCTAAAATAGATGTAGAGCCGGTTAAGTGTCAAAAACAATTGTATTGCCTGTAGTAAATTGTGTAATTTATAGCAGCAATCATCACAATGTAATAAAACCAAATATAAATATATAATGTTATAGAATTAATGAAAAAAAAAAAAAAAAAAAAAAAAAAAAAAAAAAAAAAAAAAAAAAAAAAAAAAAAAAAAAAAAAAAAAAAAAAAAAAAAAAAATATTATATATATATTTAAAATAATCACTTCTACTGATTACTTCGCATTTATTTGATGTAGCAAATAAAGCAAAAGTAAACAATTTTTCGCAAATTTATATACACGTTATAAATATATATTGTATCCGATTTGTTGTATAATTGTATTGTGTAATGTAAACTGTATTGTATTAATCTTGCATAATATTTAATGTAATTACCTAAGAAAAATAAAAAATTTCGACACTCACGTAAACGGCTCTACATTTATAGCAAACCAACAAGCGTCAATTCAGAAGTAGGACAACCGTATATTACGACAGTAATAAAGCTATGATCCGCCCGAACTGATATCCTGTAAAGAAAATATGTATTATAAAATTGTATTAAACTTTTGTTGAATTAATTTCCTTTAACTAAATGTAAAATTAATGTTTTAGATATATACATGTAAAAATATGAGTATGAATCAATAACAATTAAATAATAATTATGACAAGGAAAACTATGTTGTAAACTTGTAAATGTTAATAATTGTAATTATAATAGAACATAACGTACCATGACGAGAAGTATTATACTGTAGAGCTAATAATTGTAACTGTAAATGAGTAAAAATAATATAAAAATTGTGAATAAATAAAAACGAGAAAAACTATATTGTAAATTGTAAATGTTAATAATTGTAACTATAATAGAACATAATGTACCATGACGAGAAGTATTATACTGTAGAGCTAATAATTGTAACTGTAAATGAGTAAAAATAATAAAAAATTGTGAATAAATAAAAACGAGAAATATTATACTGTAAAGATAATAATTGTAAATGTAAATGAGTAAAAATAATGTAAAAATAGTGAATAAATAAAATGTAACTTGTAAGAATTGGAACAAAAATTGTAGAAATTATCCCTTATAATGTAAGGGGGAACAAGAATAAAAAAAAAAAAAAAAAAAAAAAAAAAAAAAAAAAAAAAAAAAAAAAAAAAAAAAAAAAAAAAAAACCTAACCTAACCTAACCTAACCTAACCTAACCTAACCTAACCTAACCTAACCTAACCTAACCTAACCTAACCTAACCTAACCTAACCTAACCTAACCTAACCTAACCTAACCTAACCTAACCTAACCTAACCTAACCTAACCTAACCTAACCTAACCTAACCTAACCTAACCTAACCTAACCTAACCTAACCTAACCTAACCTAACCTAACCTAACCTAACCTAACCTAACCTAACCTATACCTGCCAGATTTTCTAAAATCTGACAGAAATTGATCGGTATTTTAGAATATTACACTCACACTGACACACAAAAAAAAAGCCGCGCATGCGCAGTTGAAAAAAAAAAACAAACGAACACGACAATTTCTAACGCACTAATGACGTCTTTAATCATATTTTTGAGTGAGTTACATATAATTCGATAATACACACAAAAAATAATACCAAAATTTCGAAACAAGGAGTGTGCGTGTATTTTCTTGAATATTTTTATTTGTCGATCATTTTGAAGCACATTATAATATAGAAAAGAAAGTCATTTAGTTCATGATATCGATCAACTATAGTTCAAGTAGTAAGAATCCATAAGCACACGTAAAACGCTATGCAATTTTTGTAGCCAAATTATTTATTGTTGTGACATTTTTAGCTTAAATGCCTTCTATAGCACGAATAAGGGATTATCAAACTTATAAATTAACCTCTTAGCTTACAAAAATACCAATGGAGAAGCCCAAAAAATGTTGTTCAAAACTTACGTATTTCTTGCTAAATGCACGTGTTTGAGGCATTGTTTGGCCATTCTTATGGTTTATTATTTAGCGGAACCACAAAACTCAACAATATCTATAAAATCTTCACTAAAACCTTTAAATTAACACTTTTATTACATGAAATATGCAGACCGACTCCTTTGTTATGTCCGAGTAAGTAGGACATAATATTACACGCTTTTGACGTTTATACACCGATATAAGGCTCTCTCCTAGTGTATATTAACCTAAATTTTATATCAAATTAAATTAAATTAATGGTCACCCCTTTCAAATCAATCTAGAAAAAAGGGAAGACAATACGATGTTGCCACTTTTTAATTTCGTCTCTTTCTTGACGGACTAAGGTAAATGACTAGTCATTGGACAGTACTAGCTTGGTACTAGTAATGACGAGCCAAACTAAAAGCTCGAAGCAGATAGCGCCACCAGCGACCGGCCTTTGTTTACTACAAGTGTCAAATGAGTGGTTGCGATTTTCCATGTTTTCTTTGTGTTAAAGATCTTAAAATATATTCTTTGTTTACTGTGAGTGAGCTGAAAAGTGAGCTTCGTAAGAGAAATGCGTCAGTGGTGAGCAAGAAGCCGATCTGAGCGAAAGGTGAACATAGTAATATTTTTAGGTTATATTTCTTATTTCACAATTTGTTTAAATATGTTATTCTCATAAGGAGTTTTTATTTCAAGATTGAAGGCGTATGATCGGAACCAAACGGTGACGGTGATTTGGGCGATCAAAAGGACAATTCTCTTATCTATCCACACCCTAATACATTCAGAGACATTATTTTTTTTGGTTTGATTCGTCCCATTCAGGACAGGCAAAGGGAACAAAGCCCATACATTCAGAGACATGAACGCCAATTATTAACCTGTTCCAAGCATCAGCAAGCAGGAAATAATAGAATATCTGTAAAGGTATGTGTATATACATTATTAACATTTGTTTACTATCACAGATAAACGCGAAATATTTAGATATTATTCCATCTTTTTACAGATTGAACCCGGAACCAAAGGCCAACTTTTATACAAATCTAGACATCTTCTGACCGCCCCTTACTCATGGGATGCTATACATTCTTGCAGGAATGTGCAAAACTTGCAAAAGTGATGTATTTAATAGACACTAAAGTCTCTGAAGAAGGAGGTGTAGACGTATAGAGGAATATTATTGTGAATGCGCTGCAGGAAGTGGTGCATCTGCTAAGTGCAAACATGTATGTGTCATGGTCATAAATGGTTTACATCCACCATCTTAAACCAACAGTTTTTGATAAATAATTGTATAAAAATTATTGAAATGTAATAAAACCAAACAATCATTTATATGATCATATCAGCTTTTATTTATTTTTCATAATACATTCTCTAAAGTTACAACACATGAAACATAAAAAATATTTTACTTGCTATTGGTTAATCCTATAATCCTCTCAGTATGAACACATTTTAGTACTTGCTGCAACTGTGGTGCAACAAGTTGTGGAATCCTTACAGTAACTTTTCTATTAGCAAACATGTCTTGAATTTGCTTGACACTTGGTCATAAGATAGCCTATTCCCATTGTTTGTCAATTACTTATAGATCTTGCATAATTATGCTAATAAACAGTAAGATAACAGAAGCTCTGTATGTATTTCTTAAAAATGTTTCTTATACCTCAGCATCTGAAAATATATGTTAGAATTTGTAATTGGTTTGTTTTTAAGGGGCATGTCTAGGAAATAATAAGTTTAGCTTAGGCTAGACAGCATAATTTCACAACTTACCTGTGTATTTACATCTTTCAAAATAATTATCTTCTGTGAAATGAAGTAAACATAAGCATGCCATATTCTTTCTTCGAAATTTTTTATTCACAAGGCATTTTCCCACTTTTTTTTCACTTTGGGTCTTTGGGAAATATACGAACTCTCCGGTTTTTAAAACTCAAAGCACAACATTGAGGCATTTTTACGAAAATTGATAATTATTACTCTTGTTTACAAAAAATGTATGGGATTTGACAGCTCTAATGTCAAATTACGGTCAGTCGACGATGCGACGCCTATCGGGATAAAAAGTCAGTTTTGATCCTCATTGGACAGAGTACAAAAACCATAAAGTTAATATACCTACCTATCTATATTAACTTTATGACAAAAACACAATATTTATTATGGTTGCTATAAAAACTACCTGTTTTTCTTTAAAATCAGGCGTTCTATTACTTTAGAAATATGCAGTTTTTGAAGCAACCTTAATAAATATTATTGTTTTTCTGCTTTGTCCAATGACTAGTACTGTCCAATTTACCAGTCATTTACCCTTTAAGGAAAGGTCCGCTGTCTTTGTTCGTCTTGGGCTACGAATAATAAAAAAAGGAAGAGTAACTCCGTCAAAAAACATGCTCAAAAATACTTGTCAAAAAAGTGTACCTTAAGTTCACTTTTCATACATTTGGTGACCTTGAGCGGTATAAAGGCTGACGTTACATGACAGTTCGAATGGAACCAAATTTAAAAGTGTATTAGTATGGGAGTTACATTTCTTGGTTTTATTATTCGTTGGTCTTGGGACTTTCTCTTATGGCAAGCCTTATTAGCCTTCTTTACTTATTAATTGATTCTAACTATAATAGTTTTAAGTTTTACTTGAATGATTGATACTAATTATAAAAACTGCAAGCACAATAATAATATACGACGCTTTTTGAAGTTGGTTGCATTAAATAAGCTAAGCTTGAACGGGTAAAGTTAAATAGAAATTATTAGGTCGAATAGAGATAGGTTGAAAGAATTTAGGTTGAATGGAGTTAAATTGAAAAAGGTCGGTTAAAAGAGGTAAGGTTAAAAGAAGTTAGGTTAAAACAGGTGAGGTTAACAGAGGTTAGGTTAAAAAAAGGTGAGGTTAAAAGAGGTGAGGTTAAAAGAGGTTAGGTTCAAAGAGGTTAGGTTAAAAGAGGTTACGTTAAAAGAGGTGAGGTTAAAAGAGGTGAGGTTAAAAGAGGTGAGGTTAAAAGAGGTGAGGTTAAATGAGGTGAGGTTAAAAGAGGTGAGGTTAAAAGAGGTGAGGTTAAAAGAGGTGAGGTTAAATGAGGTGAGGTTAAAAGAGGTGAGGTTAAAAGAGGTGAGGTTAAAAGAGGTGAGGTTAAATGAGGTGAGGTTAAAAGAGGTGAGGTTAAATGAGGTGAGGTTAAAAGAGGTGAGGTTAAAAGAGGTGAGGTTAAATGAGGTGAGGTTAAAAGAGGTGAGGTTAAAAGAGGTGAGGTTAAAAGAAGTGAGGTTAAAAGAGGTGAGGTTAAAAGAAGATAGGATAAAAGCTGTCAGATTAAAAGAGTTGAGGTTAAAAGAAGTAGGGTTAAAAGATGTCAGGTTTAAAGAGTTTAGGTTATCCGAGTTTAGGGTAACACGGTGTTAGGGTAACACGGTGTTAGGGTAATCCGGTGTTAGGGTAATCCGGTGTTAGGGTAACACGGACTTAGGGTAACACGGTGTTAGGGTAACACGGTGTTAGGGTAACACGGTGTTAGGGTAACACGGTGTTAGGGTAACACGGTGTTAGGGTAACACGGTGTTAGGGTAACACGGTGTTAGGGTAACACGGTGTTAGGGTAACACGGTGTTAGGGTAACACGGTGTTAGGGTAACACGGTGTTAGGGTAACACGGTGTTAGGGTAACACGGTGTTAGGGTAACACGGTGTTAGGGTAACACGGTGTTAGGGTAACACGGTGTTAGGGTAACACGGTGTTAGGGTAACACGGTGTTAGGGTAACACGGTGTTTAAACACTGCAAGTATGGCAGTGTTTGACCAAACGCTGTTAGACATTTTAAAATTATATTTGACAATACTATAGTTAGGTTAGGTCTAAATTTTTTTTGCGTAGGTTCGTTTTAATTGTTAGGTTTTCGGTCCCGGAGGAACCTATCTTAGGCATCAAAGTCACTTTGACAGCTGTCAAATTGACTTTGACTTATGTCACCTGCCTAAGTATTACAAAACAAAAGGGTAAATAACGAGACTCTCTTGGGTATCATTTATTGTAATCAAAGTCGAGACGTATTCCGGGCAGCCGCAGCTCATCCGCACAAACAGCTCGTCTGGCCGCAGTTCGCAGGCCCGCACATTGGCGTCGGGACTCGGGAATCTGGCGCGCGCCCGCTCCCGATAGCGTTGCGTACATGTAAAAAATTACAATGAAGTTTACTTTAGGGAGATCGCACACGTCACACTTTTTGTGCGATCGAGTCTGCGGCTTACATACAATCTGCATGGCGCGCGCCATCAGAATGTATGTAAGCCGCAGACTCGATCACACAAAAAGTGTGACGTGTGCGATTTCCCTTATTTTCATCTCCAGTATATTTTCGAATATAACGATATCACCTTATTTCATAAGTTAACCCTAGTGAAATACTCTTCTTGGGAGTTACGTTCGAACTACTCATACTCTTTTAAGACGCTTTGGATTGTAAAGCAATTTTTTGCAAAACTGAAAAAGCCAAACGTGTTTTTCTTTATTAACGACATAGCCACAAATGTTTTCTTTAATAAAAATACAAAACAATCAAATTCAAAATATTTTTACTTTATAAATGAATGAATACCGTAGCCCTTACGAAAACTTATCAATTTCACAGTGGTTCAAAACAAGGTCCTTTAAATCAAATAATGCAGTTTACACCAAAATTTTTTTCATGGTTATAAATTAGTATGAAAACAGTAAATACAAAAAACTAATTTGTAGAATAATTCACAAAGTTTAAAAGCATTTAAAACAGTAATCAATTTTATGTTTCAAATATATGGAATTTTTCCACATAACAGCATATTTTAGTCTTCAACATCTTTCTTTTATTATAATTTAGCTACAATATTTCATTAAACCTTCGTTTTAGACAATTTTCATTAAAATAATATTCAATTTCACAATTATTGTACAAATAGTCTTTGGAGGCCCACATTCTTACAACACGCTATTTATTTATTTATTTTGAGGCTTTCTAATAATAGGATTTATAAAAATACAAAAGTTTATATAAAACGTTACCTATGAAATAAATACATTAAATAAAAATTACATAAATATTGAAATAAATCAAAATGCCGCAAATGTTTGTTCCGCGTAAAAGTTGCACTTAAACTACTCATACGCTTATGGAGCATACAGGATGATTGTAATAGTAAAACTAATAAACCTATCGTTTTGGCTTAGTTGCTATACTGTTCATATCTATAAAATGTGAGATGTACGAGAAACATGATACGATATGAGCGAAAACAAAAAAAGAGGCAAGAATTTTTGTGTTTCGTTGGCGCCTTTGAGGCGTAGAGTAGTATACTAGGGTTAATAACTGGATCCGTATATCTATATAGGTACTAACATCTGTTATTCACAGAATACAAGAATAAAAAGATTTAAACTTCTGTACACGGTCGTCAACGGCGGTTGATGACCACGCAAAATCAATTCAACACTGTGGTTGACAACAGTGTGGCTGGCAACGCGCATACACGTTTTTGCTGTTGTCAACCGCCGGTGACGACCGTGTATCAGATGTTAATTAACTTACGTGTCTTACCTTTCGACTTTTTTCTATAGCACCCCTAAGGATACCTATATACACCGTTAGGGCCACCTCATCAAAGCCACAACAGAGCGTTAAAACTACACTTGTGTACTGAGACTTCATTCGCAAATTCTTCTGTAAACTGTTACCTGAAACATAATTACCTACTACAGGTCGATATTAGCGTCGTCGCCGACATGGCGACTTTGTAGTCAATATAATACATTCAAAATCTCTTTTTCACTTCACTATTTGTATGTTTTTGAATTATTGCAATTTAAATTTGCTGAAAAAATTGATAAAAATTCGCGAACTACCTACCTACGTGAAAATCTTTGAGTAAAATTTTTAATAATGACATTGACGTTAGTCGTTATCATAGACTAAACTCTAAAGTCACAACTCACAAGAGTCGTGTTCGTTTGCTTTTTCAACTGCGCATGCGCGGCTTTTTTGTGTGTCAGTGTGAGTGTCATATTCTAAAATACCTTGTCATGTTCTAAAATACCTGTCAGATTTTCTAAAATCTGACAGAAATTGATCGGTATTTTAGAATATGACACTCTCTTGACACACAAAAAAGCCACGCATGCGCAGTTGAAAAATTAAACGAACACGACTATTAATCTGTGATTGTGCCTGTGGCTCATGTCTGTGACGTGACTTGTCACTTGTCAGTTTTCTGTTTTTCCCATAAAGTATACCTAGCGGAATAGAGAAACAAAGGCCTGAGCAAGCGAGATGCCACTATCAGTAAAACCGCGTGGTAAAAAGAGACGTGTGATACATGACAGCAGCACTCTTTTTTTGACGTCCAGTCGGCACGTGCCGCACGTTGTCAATATAATCTCATAGAATTCATGGTCAATCATGCTTGTGTAAGTGTATACGTATACATATTTTTCACACAGATGAAATCCAATTTTGGTTACGTTTGACAGCTCGAGATTGTTGCTCTATTCCGATAGGTATATTAACTTTATGGTTTTTCCCAATGCCTTTACGGCAAGTTTACGGTATTTTATTTCTTGTAAAAGTTACAATAAACTTAATATTCATAGTATTCCTTTAGTACATAATATTACAAAAATAGTGCCATGTAAAAATGTATGAAAAAAAATGTAAATAAGTAAGTACTTATAGGTCAATATATAAGTTACTCTATGTTATAGGTTTTATTTTGGCCTTACATCTGAGGGAATATGTGTGGCCGCCACAAAGGAAGATCTTCCGACCGAGCGAGGTGGTATGCCAGGTCATTTTCGAAAATACTTTGCTACAGCCTCTTGCTGTTACAAACACACCAGGTATCTATGAAGAATAAATTAGCTTTGTACTATAGTAATACTCAGATTAGTTTCTCAAATAACAAGTACATACCTACACTTCTAGTTACTTTAATAAGTAGGCTTTTCCAAACATCGCATGGCTGCAATTAGTATCGAAGACGATTTAGATTCATATAATATCACTTGCCATGCCGTTAGCAGCCTCAACAGCTGTAAATTTTTTATTACAAATAAACACAACTTTAAAATAATTTCATTTAACATACCGTCGGGTCGGGTTACTTTGACTACTTTTTTCTTATTTTTTTATAAATCTATCTGGTATAGAGGCGCTGGATGACTTATAACTTTGATATTGATTTTATTTGGTTGATAAGGATATATACTAATTATAAATAAATGATATATTTAATAAATCTTTATAAGTATACAATTATTATTTTTTTTAAATTGAGCCAAAGTTGATCTGTAAGAAGGGTGACTTTGTCTCTCAGATTATTTTTAGCATAAAACTTTTATTTATCCTGACACAGAGCTAAAGAAACTCGCTTAAATAACAGGTTTAACAATAATAGACATTTCGACACCAAAAATTCTATATTTTTAGCAAAAAAATTATAAATTTTAACAAAAACTTAAATTTACCAACAGTCTTATTGTTGAAAATCATCTTAAGTAGGTTTTTTAAAATAATAGCATTTTACTTACAAACAAAATATTAACTTTGAATATATATCTATCAAAATTATTAACTTTCTTAATTATGTAGTAACTATAAATGCTTAAAAAATAATCATATTATGGCATTTATGATTGCACAGCCTTCTTATTGAGATCAATCAACATCAGTCATCGATTCTTAAATTTACTTAATTATCTAACTCAGGCACTGAGAAACAACCTTTTTTTTTAAATTCGGGAACATTAATCTTACAGATAATATTATCCCAAGCATAGAGCTGCTCGTCCTTGCAGACTGGCCATCGCCAAAAAAGTTTACCTCTTTTCATACAGCTCACAAGTGCTCCCTCTTCATGTACATCAGAAGTAACTTGGCCAGGATATTTTTGGGAATTCCACATTATTAAAACATAATCCCCCTTAGAAATATCATTTTTAACCTGATTTTTTCTAGAACATTCGACAGTTAAATCTTTTAAAATGTTAGCTTTCTTTGGTGAATCTTTTGATCGAGGTACAGATGAGTCTTGATATTTAACGTCATTATTAAAATCAGAAAGTGCTGCAATTCTGACATTATTTGTAGGGTTTGAATTTTCTGGCGGAATCTGAGGAGAATCAAGAAGGGATGGACTGTTTGAAACTGACAACTTCATTACATACTCTTCATCTTGACGCTCAAGCGAGTTGCGTTCTTGTTCATGTATTTCTCGTCGTCTTATTATATTTGCAATAGGAATATCATCTTCATCTGAACAAATTACGTGGTCCTCAGTAGAAGAAGCCAGACTCATATCTATATCACTGCAGCTTGTAGTGGAAGTTGACCGTTGTCGTTTCATGCGTTTGCTTTTCATCCCCTTCTTGGTTTCGTCAGTTTTAGATGTAGATGGACCTTCACCAAGAACATCTTCAGCACAGATAGCCTTTCCAGGAGTGATATTAATTTTTTTCTTTCTGATAGCCATCTTTTTTGAGCAGACTTCGCCTCGACTTTCCTTTAACTTTTGCATGAATGAATCGCCAATAAGATCTGCGTCAAGGATTCGATCCTGTTTCGGCAGTCGGCTCAGGGGCTGTTCTTTGTCGATAGGAAATATTCCAGTTTTCCTAAATCCTGCAATCAAATTGCTTTTTGTTTCAGTTAATAATTCAAGAGCTTGTCTCAAAAGGATTGGAAATTGTTCCTTAGGAGTTGTGGGCAGCGTCCTTCCCGACTGACTATTTTTCCAGTTTTGTAAAACTTGACGCCATTTGCATTTAAGTGGCCGAAAATAAGCAACATCTAGTGGTTGCAGAATGTGGGTTGAATTAGGTGGCAGACAAATAAAACGAATGTTATGCTTTTCACATTCGGACAGTACTCTTGGATTGATGTGCGATGAAAGGTTATCACCAATAACGACTTTTCGTCCTTCATTTTTCTTTAAATTTGGAATAAGGTGGTTAATAAACCAGTCTTCAAAGGTAGGTGTATCAATCCATCCGCTTTTAGTTCTGTTATATTTAGCATTTTTGGGCCCATTTAGAGTCCAAGTTGTCCAGAGATGTTCAGATTTATAAATAACATAGGGTGGAATTTGATTACCTGCAGCATTTCCGCAAAACATTACAGTATAGCTAACTTTAGTAGCATTTATTATAAGTTCTGGGTATTTGGTCCCTCGTCGGCACAAAATCTTTTTCTTCCCAGGGTCGTCGCAGAGATTCGTTTCATCATAGTTATAAATATTTTCTGCTGGCACGTTTTCTAATTCAACACTTAAATTTTCAATGAATGTTGTTATATCATTTTCTGAAACCTGAGCCCTCACTCTCTTAATATTATTGGCCATACGTTGTGATAACTCTTTGTGCCGATTGAGGAAAGATCGTACCCAATCCTTGCCAGGAATGTTACCATTTTTAAACTGTGGAACATGTCTCCCTTGAGCTGACAGATAATCTCTTATAATCATTTTTAAGTCGAAATCGGTCAGAGGAAATCCGTATTCAGATAGTGCTGTTATATGGGCAACGAACGAGCTCTCTTCTGCCTCTGAAAATATTGTTGGGCGACCTGGTCTATTATTAAACTTATTTTTTAATTTGTTTTTGATGGTGCTCCATGGAATATTATATTTAGCGGCAGCTTCTCGCTGAGGCATGGCCCTGGACCTCACAACATTCAAGCATTCTTCAAGTTCTTCACTTGTATAATCGATATAGCGACGACTACCTGGTTTACGGCGATATTTTGATGGCATTGTGAGATCTGAAATGTAATGAATTCAATTACTAATACGGTCGGGCAACTTTGGCTCAAGAGTCAATATTACCCGAATTTACGAGGCAAAGTATCTCCACACTTTGTAACTAAAGTTTATCAATTAAATCTCGTAAAAAAGCAATTGTTTCTATAATCTTTCTAGTCCTTAATATATTTCTGACCTGATTTAGTATAATATTAAACGAAACTCACCGTAATATTTCAGTTTCACTATAAAGTTTGCACAAGTAAATTAAGCACGTTGTTACATGTCCGAACTCCGACATAAAAATGGCCGTTTCATACCTCGCAAACAAGTGCCCAACCAATTGAAAACTAGCGCTACTAATGCCATCTAATGAATCCCGCTTGAACGAAATTGAGTGCTGCTTTAGCAGCAACGTGGCGGGAAGTTTAAACATTTTTCCGATTTGAGTCAAAGTTGCCCGCAGGAGCTAAAGTAACCCGGCCTTACCGGTACGTAGTATAAACAAAAATTTTGATAATTTCATTGTTACATTGCAGTGCATTGACATCGTTTTTGACATTATAATCCTCACAGAATGTTGGCTTAATGAGACCTCGCAACTACCCCACTACATAACTATACATCTTACAAAACTAATTTTATCATTAATCAGAATAGTGGAGTTGTGATATATGTGAGAAACAATCTTAAGACTACGATAAGTGAACCAACTTTGGTAGATGCAAATTGTCTGCAAGTAGTCATTGAAAACAAAATTAACATTTTGGGTATTTACCGACCCCCCTCTTTCACGAACCCTACAAACTTCATTGAATCCCTGGACATTCTTTTGTCAGCCTCACGATCCCAATGCCAAGTGTTACCAGGATATATAAATTTAAACATCATAGATCCAGTAGATAATGTTTGGTCACAAGATTATCTATCGTTGCTATCGTCCTATGGCCTTGTTGCAGCAATATCGCTGCCTACTAGATGTAATGCGTGTCTAGATCATATATTTGTTAGCAGTGGTAAGGATGTGGTTGGCCTAGTATGTTCGGCTGACATTACTGACCATGATTTAACAATGGTTGGTATAAACACGAACACGAATACAAAAGACAATACAAAATCAATCACTTTGAAACGAGACATTGATAATATAATAAATGACTTAAAGGAAATTAATTGGGTGGATGTATTTGATGAAAAAACTAAGAACATACGGTACATGATCAAACACGATCTTTCACTAATACTCTTACGGACATAATTAATAAACATACCTACAAGAAAAATACCACATAAATCTTCAAAAGCTATTTTAAAGCCATGGATTACTCCTGGATTACTTCGATGCATTAGACACAGAGACCGTCTACATACCCGTTGCAAACTAAATCCGCATGATGAAACAGCAAAACTCGTATACAATCGTTACCGTAATTACACTAACGATCTACTTAAAAAAATGAAACAAGATCACGAGTCGTTGAAGTTAAAAAACAACTCTAAGAACCCTAAAGTACTATGGAAGACAGTGAAGTAAATCTGTAACCTAGAGAACAAGAAAAAAATCTCTACCGATTTATTACAAATTAAATGTCTAAAGATTGATGAGTCGCTTGATATATGTAACAAACATTTTACCTCGATTGGTCAAACTTTTGCTACCCGTATCCTCAAACGCAACAATATAACCGAAGACGAACTTGCATCTAAAATAAAATCTAACGGCACTCCTTCTGGCTCGTTTTTCCTGGAACCTACTGACACAAACAAAGTTATGACCCTTATTATGCAACTTGATAATGATAAATCGGCAGGGCTCGATGGACTACAAAACAGACTTATAAAACAAATTCGTCGTGAAATAATATCTCCATTAACATTCCTTTATAATAAAAGTCTCTCATCTGGAATTTCTCCCGATGATTGGAAGGTAGCTGCAGTCTGTCCCATTCACAAGGCTGGGACACGCGATGATCCCAATAATTATAGACCCATATCATTGCTAGGAAACTTCTCCAAAATCCTGGAAAAAAATTGTTAATGTACGTCTAATCAAATTTCTTGAGTCAAAAAATCTTTTATCAAATAACCAATTTGGTTTTAGACGACAAAGGAGCACGGCAGATGCCGTAGAGCTTCTGGCA
Source organism: Polyommatus icarus (assembly GCA_937595015.1). Classification (NCBI taxonomy): domain Eukaryota; kingdom Metazoa; phylum Arthropoda; class Insecta; order Lepidoptera; family Lycaenidae; genus Polyommatus; species Polyommatus icarus. Next base: position 20,447 of record CALMHO010000001.1, read on the forward strand.
TCCACAGTCGTCTCACAGTTGGATGGAAATAGGGCCTGTCTGGGGGTCTTCCTCGACTTAGCCAAAGCGTTTGAATCCCAATTCTGCTTAAAAAACTTGCAAACAAAGGTATCAATGGACATGCACTTTCCTGGTTTGAGAGCTATCTAAACAACAGATCTTAAAAAGTAAAGATAGGCGAACATACGAGCTCTGTCAGGAATGTAAAATTCGGTATCCCATAAGGCAGCATTTTAGGACCAACCCTATTCATTTTATATATGGATGATATCCATAACCTTCCTCTTAAGAATGCTGTCCTTCTTTGTTACGCAGACGACACTGCTATTGTATTCCAAGGCAGTGACTGGAAAGAGACGGTGTCGTTTGCTGGACATGGCCTATCCATGATAAGTGAATGGCTAGAGAATAACTTGCAAACACAGACAAGTCTAATTTTGTATGCTTCCATAAAACAGCAGTGACGGCCCCTGTAGCTTTAACAACTATAAATTTTATAAATTGCAACGGACATAGTACAGAAATAAAAAGATTAAAAGAAACAAAATATCTAGGAGTGATAATTGACCAAAAATTTAGCTTCCACAAACACATTGCTCATGTATCTGCCCGTGTACGAAAGATTATATTATACATCATGAGACAGTTAAATCTGCTGAAATGAATCTGCTTAAAACTATATACTACTCACTGTGGAGCGCGCTCAACGAGCAGTTCTAAAGGTTATGATAAACAAACCATTCCGATTTCCCACTACTGATCTATACAAGGAGTGTGGAGTTTTAACTGTCCGTCAACTTTTTATACTCAATAACACTATCTTGACTCATAAGGTTTCTTTGCGTTCTAGTATACATAATATCCTCCTTATGCGTCTAGCATCTATCGAATTCCGAATGTGACCGTAAAAAGCACTTTTGCAAAACGTTTTAACCCTTTTATAGGCATTTACATGTATAACAAAATATGTTTGAAATACAACATTAAAAATTGTACATCTACGAAGGCTAAATGTTTGATTTCAAAGTACTTAAAATCCCTGGATTACGATGACACAGAAAATTTTTTAAACTCCTAACATCTAAAATTATTTTTTTAATACTTACAGACACAATAGTGGAATCATTCCCATTTTATCATTAATTTACAAAACAATATTTATATACCTACCTTAATTAATTATATATAATATATAAATTTTTATTTTATTTAAGTACATAATCTTATATATTTATTTATTTATTCTTATAATGGTGGTGGTACCGGGTTTAAGCATTTTGATTAAATCACATCAGTTCTCACGACACAGGTTATCCTAGTGTGAGAGTTACAGTTAATCTTTTGGTAATTTAAACAGCAAAAAATGACACTGTAAAATTTATTTATTTTTGGAATCTTGTATGTTTTTGCTGAAATAAAGATTTTTTTTTAATTTTTTTTTAAATACTGTATGGTCAGGGACAGAATATTTGCGGAATTAATTAATTATTAATCGTATTCACTGTAATATCTCTAAAATATTGTTTTAATTTACATTTGAATGTACTTAGTTTGTCGGAAAGTATACAAATTGGGGGCAGTTGGATAAAGCGTTGTAGGATAATAATAATAATAATGTTTATTTGCAACTACATTCATGAAACAAATTTACATACATACTTCTTAATCTATCTATCTCTATCTACACAATCTTCTGATTGTGTAGATCCTACAAATTCAATGTAATGGAAAAAGTGCAAGTAATATTGTGTTTCTTTTGTATAAAATGATTTTCCACTTAGAACCGACAGTACAATCAATTACATATATTAAATCAGCAAGCACGGCTGAGTATTGGTACTGTACAAAGTTTTAAAATTTAAGTTAAAGAAAATATTGTTTAATACACTTAAAGTATTTAAATTGTAATTTATGAATATAGTGGAAAAAGTGCAAGTAATATTGTGTTTCATTTGTATCGTTTAGCAACACAACCAGTGGCCAATGCCGCACGTGGCGCGTCATCGTTTAGCAACACAACCAGTGGCCAATGCCGCACGTGGCGTGTCACCGTTTAGCAACACAACCAGTGGCCAATGCCGCACGTGGCGCGTCATCGTTTAGCAACACAACCAGTGGCCAATGGCGCACGTGGCGCGTCATCGTTTAGCAGGGCCGATGACGCTTATGGCTTGGCCTGTGGTAAGAATTCATGAAAATGAAGGTGGCAACGAATCGGCCAATACTTAATACACATCCATGACCCAGGAACTTTGAAAACTTTTTGTTCCGTCGGCGGGATTCAAACCCGCGACCGCCGGCTTGAGCTACCAACAGCTCACCAACTGAGCCACAGAGGTCGTCGTCGTAAAAACTCAACACCACTCTTTCAACTACATACGAGGGCTGCTATTTATGTATCCGGAATTAAAAAAAGAAACAAACATATATCATTTAATATGGTTTTATTGCTTTTCAAAATATTCGCCGCGATGATCGACACACTTTTGCATACGCTGGAACCAATTTTCATAGCACTTTTTCCATTCTGATTGAGGTATCTCCAAAACGTGCATTTTGAACGCATCAACAGCCTCTTCGCGGCTCGAAAAACGTTGACCACGTAATTTGTTCTTCGCGTATGGAAATAAAAAGAAATCGTTAGGTGCCAAATCAGGGCTGTACGGCGGATGACCAGTCAATTCGATCTTTTGACCCTCCAAAAACTGAGTTGTTTCAGCTGAGGTGTGACAGCTAGCATTGTCGTGATGTAATATGATTCTGCGTTGTCGGTTGTCCTTTCTTATTTCTTCAAAGACTTCTGGTAAACAAATGGTCGTATACCATTCAGAATTAACCGTTTTACGATTCTCTAATGGCACTGTAGCCACATGTCCATTAATTCCAAAAAAACAGGCGACCATTTGCTTCAAAGTACTTTTTGCACGAGTAACTTTTGTTGGTTTCGGCTCATCTTGGAACACCCACACCGTTGACTGTTGTTTAGTTTCGGGGTCATATGCATAGATCCAAGATTCATCACCTGTGTAGATATTATAAACGGCTTTTGACGTACCACGGTCCACGGTTGTATTTTTTTATCATTTTTTTGCACCAATCGACACGAGCCCGTTTTTGATCGATTGTCAAGTTGTGCGGAATCCAACGCGAACATATTTTTTACAGCCAAATGTTCGTGTAATATCTTATGTATACTTATTATACTGTCATACTTATGCCTAAGGACGCCTCTATCTCGCGATATGTAACATGACGATCACGCATTATTAGTTCCCGCACAGCATCTATATTTTGTGGGACAACAGCTGTTTTTGGGCGACCTTCTTTATTTTCATCCGTGAGCATAGACCGCCCACGATTAAACTCACTGTACCAGTGATAAACAGTGGTTTTTGAAAAATAATTGACAGTCACATGAAACAAAATGTATTCTTCAACCAAAGAGTTCTATTTTCAAATGTTGTAATTACTTTTTAAATATTGTTCTTGTAAGTGGCCAGTTCCGGATACATAAATAGCAGCCCTCGTATTTTATGGTACATGTTTTTTCAAAACACTACGACTGTGGTTTACAGTCCAGCCAAGATAAAAGGGCAGACAGTATAAAAGGTGTTATTTAATAGGTATGAAATAGTGCTAAAAAAGTAGCTTTTATAATGTCATAAATCGCTTTAATAATGATTGACTAGAGATGGCTCAAATCATTACATTTTCTTAATATAAATAATCAAAAATAATCTGTATCGGTGAATTGTATTTTAAATTCAATAATGATTTAAATTATACATTATGCAACTTATTATCAAAATAACAATATTATTATTTTAAGACAATAATAAAGCTATTCCCACTCAGGACTCTGTGTATGTAAGTTACAGGTAGTTTTCTATAGTATGTGCACTGTAGCATATTACGGGTAACACTGGCATTCTAGTTAGGTTAAATTCAAGTAACTACAATACTACGAATGTGGTACAGCTGAAATACTAAGTGAAATTTGTAAATCGCAGCAACTTTCAAGAGTAAAACGAAACATTACTGAACCTGCACCCGCGCCATCGCCGCCATGCTACAGTGCGCCGTGTGCGTCCCCCCAGAAAGCCCAATCGAGCTAAGTGTATTTTCAATATATCAGAATTTAGAGCAAAAATGGAGCACCTCTACAGTCAAGTAAATAAATTGGAGCATTAATACGAACGACGCTGCGAGCTAAAAACCTTGGGCGTGCTGACGGGACAGGACGCCAGCAAGCCCACGGTTTTTAGCTCGCAGCGTCGTTCGTATTAATGCTCCAATTTATTTACTTGACTGTAGAGGTGCTCCATTTTTGCTCTAAATTCTGATATATTGAAAATACACCTAGCTCGATTGGGCTTTCTGGGGGGACGCACACCAGTGCGCCTTGTACATTGTATAGCTGTTTTACTGCCGCACTCAGAGTGGAACATTAATTACTAAATTAATGTAATTAATTCAAAATTATAACACCAGCCCCATACATTATCTGTCAAACTTTTCATTGAAGGTTAATAGCTTTGTCCACTGTGCCTTATTCTATTCATCAAGGGCATGCCTTACAGCGCTGTCAACGTCAAACGTGAGGCATGCCCGTAACGCGCGTTGAAATCGTAGCGCGCGCTATGACACTTTTCTTTCAACGCGGGTGGATTTTGACGCGCGTCACGGGCATGCCACACGTTCACTGTTGACAGCGGTATAAGGCATGCCCTTGTTGAATAGAAAAAGGCACAATGTGGACAAAGCTAAACATAATTAGATGTATCTGAGTACGGCCGTTAGATACACAATAATTAACGTTATATAATAATATTCCAAGTTATTTTGATAATATATAATGAATATTATATACAGATAAGACACGTCATATTTTTTTAAAATTGAGATATTAACATTTTTTAACACCAGCAACAAATATTTTTAGGCAACTATAACATTAAAAATATATATGTTACGGGTAATGCTAGAAGGTGGAGTAAACCTAGGTTTATTTTTAACATTACCCAGCCAGAGTTGGGTAGACCTAAGTGAGTATGGGTAAACCCCGAATTAAAATGTATTCTTCTTATTTTTCGGACTTTACCAAGTTTTTACTTGGGTAATACTAAGTCAACCCGGGTAAACCTAGGTTTACTCCACCTTTTTTTTTTTTTTTTTTTAATCTTTATTTAAGGAGTTTCAGTTCTTACGAACTACGCCACTCCGTTAGACCATCTACATAAACTACATAATTAATAATTATTATACAATTGGACGACGACGAAATCCAGTAATCACAATTTTATACAGTGCTTTAGCTGTGTCAGAGAGAGGAAATGCCAGAACAATGTTACACTCTCCAAGTTGTTTTAAATCTCCAGTAATAAGTGACATTTCGTATCGAATATCTTCGTTCCGAACACACTCCGCCATAATATGTAACACATCTTCTAAGACGCCACATTCAGAACAAAGCGGTGAAACAACCTTTCTCATCATGAAAGCGAATTTATTAAGCGGAATGTGTCCGGAACGCAGTCTAATAGCTGTACATAAAATGCTCCTCTTTAATTTACAAATTACTCCACCTTCTAGCATTACCCGTAACATATATATAACATAACATTATTAGTTACGCGGCGTAAATTCCGCATGATTCCGCCTGCAATGTATTTTAAATTACCGATGACACACTATTTCGTCGCGTTCCGTCCGTATTTTGTAATTTGTATGCGTTTGACATTGCGGACGTAATTTACATCGCGTAACTTTGGCCAAGTGTGTTTAGACACTGAGGCGCTTTACAGACGACGGAACGGGGCGGGTTGGGCAATTTCGCCGCGAACGAAAGCACAAAGGGAATCCTATATTACCAACGCACACGGCGAGCAAAAAGTCCGCGCCTCAGGTGCCCGGCGCGCACTGGCGGCGCGGCATGTCCGCGGCTGACCGGCCCGCAGCTCCGCAAAGCGCCGTCTGCAAAGCGCCTAAGTCTTCCTTACAACTAAAATAAAAAATACTTAACTCCACATCGATATACGACACTACAGCAAAAATATTCGAAACAAAACAAATCTTATGTAATACAAAAATTACGTCTAAATAAAGCACCATTTTCATATCTTAATATTATAGACAGATCTATCGGTAGGTCATCGTTCTGTATAGTATAAAAGTATACAGTAAATAATATAATATAAAAGTATATAAAAGACATAAAAAATAATATGCATTATACGATATTTATAATAATTATGAGATTCTTCCGCCATTGTCGCTGTTCAGCACACTGTTTACAATCATTTAACGACAGGTAGGTGACAAAATATAGTCGGCCGGCCCACGTATTTAGTTGCACAAAATAATCAACTTTTCAACATGTACTAGCGTAAACATGATATTACATAATCTTGGTAATGTAGAAAACTCAATTGAGCGTAATCCCAAACAATTTTGGACTTACATAAAAAGTAAATCAAGTAAGAGTTCACTGCCTAATATAATTAATTATAATAATGTAAGGGCTAACTCATCCGTATCTATATGCGAGGTTTTTTCCGACTTTTTTCAATCTAATTTTCTGGCACCCGACGCAAATGATGTCCCTAACCCTGGCGATGTCTATGGTACGTCTGTAGGCGACATATCTACTATTATTATTGAATATGACACAGTTGTTAAACTTTTAAAAGATCTCGACCCACACAAATCAGCAGGACCAGATGGTATACCCGCTATATTTCTGATAAAATGTGCCAAATCTGTTGCAGTGCCACTTACACTTATTTATCAAAAATCATTAAACGAATGTATTGTACCGGAAATTTGGAAAAGAGCTTACATCACCCCGGTCCATAAAAAGGGGTCTAAAACTGATGCGTGTAATTACCGCCCGATATCTAAATTATGTATTGCTGCGAAGTTATTCGAGAAATTAATTTATAGACAACTATTTTCAGCAGTTAAAAACTCATTCGGGGATTACCAACACGGATTTCTGCCGGGCAGATCCACGACATCTAATATGGTCCAACTTAATGACTTTTTGACCGACGCCATGGATCAAGGGGCCCAGGTCGACGTCGTCTACACCGACTATAGTAAATGTTTCGACAGAATTGACCACAAAAAACTTTTACAAAAATTAGCGGAGACCGGTGTACATGGTGATTTACTCAGATGGTTTGCGTCGTATATTACCAATCGCAGTCAAGCAGTAGCAATCAATAACTGCACCTCGAGGTGGCGTCGGATCCCGAGCGGTGTACCGCAGGGATCCCTACTTGGACCCCTGTTATTCGTCATATTTGTTAACGATATTGACCAATGTTTTAGCTCGTCCCAATTATTGTGCTTTGCTGACGACATGAAAATCTACAAGCGCATAACGTGTCTCGATGACGCTCATCGTCTTCAGGCTGACCTTCAAGCACTTGAAGTCTATTGTGTCAATAACCGTTTAGACCTTAACCCGTTAAAATGTTCCGTTGTTACCTTTACGCGAAAGAAAAATAATATTACTTACGATTATCATCTCAAGAATCATCCGTTGCCCAGAACTACCACTATAAGAGACCTTGGAGTTATTCATGACTCGAAACTATCGTTTAACTCTCATATTGATCATGTCATATCAAAGGCATCTAAAGCTCTTGGCTTCTTAAAGCGAAATTCTAAAGAATTTGTTCGCGCTAAAACCATCAAGGTTCTATATTGCTCTCTAGTTAGAAGTCACCTCGAGTATGCCTCCCAAATTTGGAACCCTAGGTATAAAATTCACATTAATAGAATTGAGAATATCCAAAGAAAATTTATACGTTACCTGTGTTTTAAGACAAATCAACGGTTTAGTAGTTCCAATTATAAGTCTCTCTTTACCAAACACCACCTCCTTACCCTAGAGGACCGTCGTGTTATTGCCGATGTGTCTTTTCTTGTAAAAATCTCTTCGAATAATCTAGACTGCCCCAACCTATTATCTAAGTTGTCTTTTAAAATTCCTACTAAGTCCTATCGTCGTCATGTCCCTATCTTCTTACCCACTACCCACACCTACTACAGACAGAACTCTTTCATGTATCGTGCAAGCAAGCAACTAAATTCAGTGTGTTCTAATATGGATTTAGATATTTTCAATTGTAATATTTCAACTCTAAAGAGATCATTATGCAAGCATTTTGTTGATTTAATTAATTAATTGTTTGTTGATGTTTAGCTCTTCTGTACGTAATAGGTATTGTAATGCTAGAATTATATAATATTCTTGTTTAAAATAACTGATATTTGAGTTTAAAATGTTTAAAACTTTGTTGTAGTAGTACTAGGTATTCATAACGTAATATTTAAGTCAATATTCTGTAAACTATTACTATCAGTGAAAACTTCTAATTGGCTCCTTATTATGTATTCTGTCTTATAATTTAATTTTAACAATAGCTGTAAGTTTTCCAAGTATCATAAAATAAAATAAAATAAAATAAAATTACATTAAAATACTTCGAGTCGTTCCCGACGTGAGATTCACAAAATACATATCCAACTACAACCCTCATAAAACCAGCTACCTAATAATAATTATAGCTACAAAAATATGTAATACTATGTACTCAATAGTAATATAAAACTGGAAGACTTCACTTAAGTTTTAAAAAGTAGAAATCGATCGACGTCATGATGGTTCGCTGACGTAAAACTTAAAGCGGCGGCTTCTAGCCGGGCGGCGTCACAGCGCGGCGGCCGGCGCCGGCTTCTGCGGGTCGAACAACAGGTCCAGGTCGGCGGCGCGCGCCGTCTCCGCGGGCGGCGGCCACGCCGGAGACAGGTCCGCCGCCGACAGCACCAGCTCGGGGCCCTTGCCGGCCGCGGTGAGGTGGGCGGGGCGCAGCCGTACGCGGCTCAGAGCCCCCCCGCCCGCCCCGCGCCGCAGCGCGCGCTCCAGCCGCTCCGCCAGGCGCGGGTCGTCCGCGCGCAGGCGGCGGGCGGCCGGCAGCAGCGGGCGTAGCGCCGGCAGCCGCAACGCCGCCGGCTCCCGCACCAGCAGCAGCGCGCCGCCGTGCGCCGCCGCCGCCGCCAGCTCGAGCCGCGCCCACGCCGCCTCCCCCAGCGCCCCGGACACCACCACCAGCGCCAGCCGCGCGCGTGCCGCTGCCCGCGCCACCTGCTCCGCGATCACGCCGCCCGGCGCCCAGTCGCGCTCCGGCACGCACAGCCGCAGCCCCGCGAGCTCCAGCCGCGCCACCAGCGCCCACGCCCACGCCGCGTCCTCCGCCGCGAAGCACACCGTCGCATCGTACTCCAGCTCGCTCGCCGCCGGCGCGCGCTCCGCCGCCAGCCCCAGCTTCACCAGCACGCGGCGCAGCGCGGCGCGGCGCCGGCGCGCCACCCACGCCAGCACCAGCACCGCGCCCAGCGCCGCCAGCGCGACCGCGGCGCCGGCGACGGCGGAGTCGCGCGCGGCGCACAGACGCGCGACGCGCACGCCCCCCAGCGCGCCGCCGCCCGCGCACCGCACGAGCTCGTAGTCACGCACGAGGTGGCGCAAGGTCTCGAGGCGTAGCAGGTCGGCGCGCGCGGCGCAGTCGCAGGCGAGCGGGTTGCCGGCGAGCAGCACGCCGCAGCCCGCCGCCAGCGCCTCGAGCGGCGGGCGGCGCAGGCTGTTTATTTATTTATTTATTTATTTGGTCTGCCAACAAGTCTACATCTTATAAAAAACTTATTTCACTAATATTACAACACGAAACTTATTAAGGTGCAGACCCAATTACAGGCAGACTCAGCATGCAAATCATATATTTACTTAATATAGCGAAATTGTTTTTCTGAGGTCGATGATGACAATATCACACATTACGTTGGGTTGGGGATTTCCGCTAGCACTCGCTTGAAAGGAGCAAGTTTGTGAGCGGTAATGTCAACATCGAACTCCTTGAACAGCTTATTATGGTCTCGACAAATTCTCGGTAGCATGCTATGATGGCCTAAATTGGTTCTGTAACCCTTTACAAAAAACACCTCTCGTTTTCTAGAGTTAGTTCTTGGAACTGAAAACATTATTCGTGACAGGAAGTCAGGACTGTTATATAAGTTATTTAACATTTTAAAAAGAAACACCTGATCAGTTATCCACCTACGATGCTCAAGTTTCTGAATATTGAAGTATTCTAATCGTTCGTCATATGTATTTAAAACATTGTACTTTTTTGGTGAATTGTTAAGAAGAATAAGAATTTCCATTGAACCGCTTCTATTCTATTAATATGGCATCGATAGTGTGGACTCCAGACTGGGAAACAATACCGTTCTCGTAAAATAAATAATAGAATTGAATGGTTTCTAGAACACAATAACATATTTATGGAAGAGACTAAGGGTTTTAGGAAGGGAAGGTCTACCTTAGATAACCTAGCCTGTGTGACGTCAGCCATACAATTAGGTTTCTCAAAAAACCTATTTACAGTGGGAGTTTTTATTGATTTAGAAAATGCATATCGATTTTATAAGCATTTTAAAATATATGGATGAGCTTAATTTGGGAGCAAGCAAAAAATTGTATATACTTTTGGAACTTTCTTATTGAACGATTTTTATGTATTGAGGGTCCGGATTTCCTGATTCTAAGAAGCACGGCTCGTAGTCTAGCTCAAGGGGACCCCGCGTCCACTTTTAATATTGGGACAATTCGAATTTGTAAGGCTCTTATATATATGCTTCTAACAGTACGCAGATGACCTCACTTTGTACTGCGTTTCAAATAATTTAGATGATGCCAGAACAAAATTGCAGTTAGCACTTGACACGTTAAGTAAGTTGTGTTTTGATTTAAATTTAGATATATCAGCGACTAAAAGTAAAATTTGTATTTTTTCTAAACGACCACAAAATCGTTTTATGCATTTTCATTTATATGTAAACAATCGGCCGCTCGATGTAGTTGATTGTGTAAAATATTTGGGTATGTGGCTGGACAGATCGCTTAGGTGGGGAAAACATATTAATGAAATTCTAATCAAAGTCCAAAAATTCCTTAACGTTTTTAAAGTTTTAGCAGGGCCAGGATGGGGAGTACATCCTAAACATTTGCGTAAGTTATATATTTCTTTTATTCGAAGTCGCATTGACTATGGTAGTTTTTTATATGATAATAGTCCTCAATCGTTTTTGAATAAATTAGACAGAATTCAAAATCAGGCAATGCGTACTATTGGCGGCTTTATTAGGACCACTCCCATCTACGTGATGGAAAGCGAATTATGCCTTTTTCCTTTGTATCTTCGAAGACAATATTTAGCTGGTAAATTTTGGTTAAAAAATAATTCAATTGAAAACAAAATTCTTGACAGGAATATATCTGAACTCACTGATTTAATTCGCGGCCGTTATTGGAACAAAAAAGAAAACCTCTATTAACTTTTACTTACGACTATTATAAAAAAAAATATATATATATATATGATTGTCAAAAAATATTAGGAATGTTTTCTTCTATACATGGGTTAATAACATTGATTTATCAAAAAATATAAGCGTTAATATATACAATCTTTCCAAAAGTAAGCAATGTTATCACCCTTTGTATTTAAAAAATATATGCTATGAGTTAATTAATACAAAATATAGCCAATTTCGAAAAATTTTTACTGATTTTTTTGATTTTTAAATCGTCGTTAATAATATTTACTTACTTATTAAATAGCATTAACCTATCAAGCCCCCATAAGAGCACCGGTGATCGCGACAACAATAGAATAACAATAGATTTCCAAGAATCCGCGATCGAAGGATTAAGAATAATATATGTAACGGCGCTGCATTTTATGACCTTCATACTGAAACATGTGCGAAGTTCAAGATTCAATCCAGAATTTCTATTATGGAGTTAGAACTTATAGCTATTGCTAAGGCATTGTCTTACGCATATTCTTTGGATATAAACAACGAATAACAAAACTACAGGAAATGTAACTCCCATACTTCAATCGTTTTAAATTTGGCTCCTTTTCGAACACTAAAATATGACAATTTAGATTCTCGCCAAGGTCGTTTCCCAGGTAACGTATCATAATATTGCGCGCTGGACGACAGCATGCGCGGTTATTGTCACTGTCACAGTTATGAAACAAAGCGGATGGCATTATGCAGTATACACCAAACATATCTACTATCACGAAGAAAGGAGTACATACTCGTAATTATTATTTTAAAATCAAACATTTTCCTCTGATCCTTAAATCGTCGATAATAATAATATATAATAATTTTGAACAAACCGTGTACGACTCGGACGAATTTAAAACTATCCAGAGCACCTAGACAAGACGTTTTCAGACTACAAAAATATATGTGCTAAATTATTACAGAACTAGCGCGACTTCGTCCGCGTGGACTTCAGTTTATAGCGCGCGGTGTCAACAAAATTGGTGTCAAATTTAAAAGCTTTTTAAAACCCTGGTACCCCTCAAATCAAAATATCTAAAAACAGCTGTGCAGTGCGCACATAATATTTCATTTTTTTATATTATACCTAAAGCTTATTTAGCCCCCCATTACACAACTTTAGCTTTACCTATAAACTATTTAGCATTGGTAGGTTTAAGGTTTCGTCACTCATCACAGCGTAGATAAAGTACTGAGTACTAACTACTAAGTAGAGTAGTGAGTTATTCATTATTTATAGACGTGCATAACAATCGCAAAAATCCAAAAACGGTACTTAACTTGGTACCATGGCTCTTATAGAAAGATGCACGAGCAAGCGATATCGCGATGTAGGAGACGCACGGCGCCATCTATTATGATTTTTGGAACTAACTTAATTTGAACAAATTTACGCATTTTCACCCCCTTACAACCCCTTTTTCCGGTTAAAAAGTAGCCTATGTCCTTTCTCAGGCTTTAGACTATCTGTGTACAAAATTTCATTACAATCGGTTCAGTAGTTTTGGCGTGAAAGCGAGACAGGCAGACAGACAGACAGAGACACTTTCGCATTTAAAATATTAGCAAAGATTATTACAGAACTGAAATAAAAAACTTACGGTACAAATGCATATTTTCGTAATCTCTTTAATTTTCGGTCATTACTCATACAAAATATATCATGACTAGTGCCCGAAAAATATGTACAAAAATTCCAAAATATGTACATAAAATATGGACTAAAAAATCGAAAATATGGAAAAATATGGAGTATTAAGTAGAAATATGGAAAAAATATGAAGTATAAAATTCCAAAAATTAAACGTTGTTTTAGTGTTATAGGTAAGAAAAGAGTCACTCGTGACAGTTAACAAAGAGAGAGAGGCCAGAAATATGCTATGCTGGCTTTGCCTTTGCATATTTGGTAGGCCAGAAATATGCTATACTGGCTGTGCCTATGCATAAATGGTTTGGGAATAAACATATGTGACAGTATTAACTGTACAACTTGCATGACATGCTGATCATAATATTGTAACCATGACAGCACGTAACGCACGTCATGCTGCATGATTTGACGTGGGAGAGCCGTGCTTCGGCACGAATGGGCCGGCTCGACCGGAGAAATACCACGGGCTCACAGAAAACCGGCGTGAAATAGCGCTTGCGCTGTGCTTCGCCGAGTGATTGAGTTTACTGAAGGCCCAATCCCCTACCATTTTCCTTTCCCTGCCCTTCCCTCTTAAAATGCCGGCAACGCACCTGCAGCTCTTCTGATGCTGCGAGTATCCGTGGGCGACGGAAGTTGCTTTCCATCAGGTGACCCGTTTGCTCCTTTACCCCCTTATTTCATTTAAAAAAATGATCGTCTTGGGTTCGCTTAATATTGGCTAAATGATCCCTGCACGTCACCACTCACAATTCACGATATTTTTTACTTCAGTTTTTGTTTAGCCATGTCAGTAACATGACCTTCAGCATAGCCGAAACTTTATTTTCTATTTCTTCAATAATCATCTTGAAAACAGAATACCGAAAAAATATAATAAATAATAATATAAAACGCGAGAGGAACGAAATACGCAGCCCCATGGTGGCGGGAACGTATTTTTTTTTGTATTTTAGTGAAAATATGGACGATTGTGACATTTTCTTGCAAAATATGGACTTATCTTTGTAAAACCCTAAAATATGGAAAAATATGGAAAATAATACTTGGGATTTCATAGTCTAAATATAATAATTCGTGTAAAAACACATTCCCTAATCTACACTATTAAAGTGTATGCTACATAAACGAGTAATCTGGCTCGGCATCCAATTCAGTTCGTTTCTTACTAAACGAAGTACGAACGGCATTATAAAAATAAGATACTCCATACTGATGTCAGTCAGACCCCCGGTTATGAATTATGATTAAATTGTTACATCTTGCATAACACTGTCCATGGCGACTTTGTAAAAATTTTGTAATTATATTATTTTTTGATTATTGCATTTTTACAATAACATGTAAACTTAATAAGACAAACACAAAGAGACCAGCTTAATTTTACGCAAATACCCTGGCATCCAACTTAAATAAACCATCTTTTTGGGCACGTTTTTTGGTCGGAAAAAATACAAGAACTTTACCTAAGCATAATTTTAAAAAAATCACTTACTGATGAAACTTGAAAGGTTATTCCTGTATTAAAAGTCGTATCTGTATGACTTCTACACCATTTCACAGGGCATTTAGGCATTTTAACAACGAAAATTTTGTAAAAAGCTACGTAAAAAGTAAGTAAACCAAAAGTAAACAAATTGTAAAATGAGTTTGACAATAATTATCATGTCAACCTGGTTGAACGTCACTCGAGTATATATACACGAAAAATGTGTACCGAACACATGCATAAATGTGCATGTATTCGGGTCACATTTTGTAGCCATTTGGTGCACTTTTTTTGACGGAGTTACTCTTCCTGTAGTTTAAAGTTCACTGGATATAAATAATATAGTAATAATAACCGATTCTAAAAGTGCTTTGCTCATTTGGCTCGTTGCACCTCGACCTTTCGAGGTACAACGATAGCCTACTCAATTCTGGATTTAATCTTGAAATTCGCACATCTAAACAAAACTGTAATATTACAATGGGTTCCATCCCACATAGGTATAGAAGGAAACGAAAAAGTTGATAAATATGCAAAGGAAGCATCTTCAGATGGATTACTTGTAGATTACCTACCGTCTTTTAGTTATCATACCTTCTCATATAAATTGTATTGTGATAACTTGTTTAAGGAATACTTTTGTGAAAGGTCGAAGGAAAAAGGTATATGGTATCGCACTGTCCAGCCGCATCAACCAAAACCCCCTTGGATTAAAGAATCTAAATTGAGTAGAATAGATGTTGTAAATATTATGAGACTTCGTTCCGGACACATTCCATGCAATAAATTCTCGTTTCTTATGAAAAAATCTACCTCGCCATACTGTGAAACATGTAACGTCGGTGTAGACATATATCATATATTGATGGAATGTGCCCGGAACAGGCATATTAGAGAAATAATGTATAAAACCTTAAATCAAGTAGGTGGCTGTAATAGTATCCTGGCCTTTCCGCTCTCTGAAGAGATCAGGTTGCTATTGCAGCTCATCAATAGCTAGCCATAGGAGTTTTCTTATTACAGGATAGCTTTTATGCCTATTATATATATTTATTAGTTAAGATTATAATATAAAATATTGTGATTACCTACCAGGGCGACTTAATCGCTTAGCGATAAAGCCCTTTAAGTTAGAATAAAAAAAATAAAAAAAAACTAAGGTTAGTTAGGGTGGACATTCTGTTACGAAATCCATGTTGTTCAGATTTTAACACCATATTTAGATGATTGTTCAAGTGTGAACATACCAGTGATTCTAGTACTTTGGCAAACACGGAAAGTATTGGCCTATAATTTTGTATATCCCTAGAGTCACCTGATTTAGGTACATTAACGATGTTAGCCTGCTTCCAAAGTGTTGGAAAAATTCCACTGCTTAAGGGACCGGGTACCCTCGAAATTCTCATACATACGTAATACCAAAATCATTTTCTCATACGAAAATATTTAACATGTTTGAGTTATTTTTCAGCTTAAAATAGTAATTATCTAGGTTCCTGCACAAAAATTTACTTCAAAATATTTAAACACATTTTTTTTTGTTTTTAATTTTTCTATTTTTTTAGAGTTAAAATATTTTGTAGTAAATTTACTATTTATTTATATATTTTTTAGTGTTTTACTCTATTTTTTAGTGTTTAAATATTTAGTAGTAAATTTACTAAAAAAAAAATTAAAACAAAAAGAAATTTTTTTGTGTTTAAATATTTTGAAGTAAATTTTTGTGCAGGAACCTAGGTAATTACTATTTTAAACTGAAAAATAACTCAAACATGTTAAATATTTTCGTATGAGAAAATGATTTTGGTATTACGTATGTATGAGAAATTCCTTAAGGGTACCCGGCCTCTTAAAGATTTATTATAGATAAGTGTTAATGGCTTGGAAATGGAATCTGCGCAACGAGAAATAAAGATAGGTGGAATACCATCCGGTCCAGTACATTTATTTAGGTCAAGGTTTTTATTTTTTTTAATTATTGTTTGACCTCTATATTGGTTAGCATGCTAACTGGCATTGAGTCTTTAGAGCCTTCTTTTAGTAAGTCAGTATAATTGATCAAGCTTGTGCCATTAAAAACTGTTGAAAAGTTTTCCATAAAAGCGTTACAAATGTTAAAAGGATCTCTGTATTTTTTATCATTTAGAAACATTTCGGTAGGTAAGGTACCTTTAGATTTTCTTTTTGATTTAATGTAAGACCAAAATGCTTTAACATTATTACTACTTATCGAAACATCGATATTTTGTACATATTTTTGGTAACAAACATTAATTTCGTTGCGACATCTAGTTCTGGCTAGGGAAAATTCCAGTTTATCTATGGGGTTTTTATATTTTCTACTTCGTTTACGTATTTTCTCTTTTTCTTTTAAAAGCTTTATGAGATTTAAACTGTACCAACCTGGGTACTGTTCACACTTGTACAACCTTTTTTGGGAACATTCTCATTTATTATTTTGTTTATTACATCATAAAACACTTTTACCATATCATCAACTGATGACTGCTTATTTAATACCGAGTCCCAGTCTATTTCTAGTAGTTTCTCATTAATTATATTATAATTAGCTCTATAGAAATTGAATTTAGTTACATTATTATTTTTTAGATATTTATATACAGGGATATTTTTAGTAATAGCTATAGCGGGATGATAACAATCAACCTTAGTAAGTGGTACGGATGCACGTTCTACTGTAACTGAATTATTGTCGCATAATACCAAATCGAGGATTTTACCATCAGGATTTGCAATTGTATTACATTGGGTTAAGTTATGTAAAGCTAAGAATTCTTTTAATGAATTACCTATTGAATTTCTTTTAATGAATTAATGAATTACCTGTTGTTGCGGAGGTCGAGGTCGAGGCGAGGCGCGGGGTGGGGACGGGGGAACAGGCGGGGCGGCTCCGCGAGCCCGAGGCCGGCGAGGTCGAGGCGCGTGACGCCGGGCGGGGGTCGCAGCTCGGCGGGTGGCGGCGCGGTGAGGCGCAGCACGACGTCGACGTCGCCCTCGATGCGGGGCGCGCGGGCGGGCGGCGCGGCGCAGGCGAGGTGCAGGCGGCGCTCGGCGGGGCGGAAGGTGCAGGCGCAGGCGGGGTCGCAGTCGGCCACGTCGCAGGCGAGGGCGGCGGGGTCGAGGTCGCGCAGGGCGGTGCCGGCGAGGGCGGGCGGGGCGGCGCAGGCGGCGCCGGGAAGGCGGGGCGCGGCGGGGGCGGCGCGCAGGGCGCGGGCGAGCGGGAATATGCGGCAGTCGCAGGCGAGCGGGTTGTCGGCGAGGCGCAGCTCGAGCGCGGCAGGCGCGGGCGCGGGCGTGGGAGCGGCCACCACGCTGATGTTGTTGTGGCGGAGGTCGACGGTGCAGTTGCTCAGGAACTCCATGTCCACGTCCTGAGGGAAAACATTACTTGTTAAAACGCGTACATTTAACAATAGAAGTATAATGTTATTTTTTATAATAAATACAATTTAAAGCAATGTAGTAAATTAAAGGCCTATAATATACATATAAATTTTGTGGATAATGGGTAAACTGCTCCAAAAAATAGTGAAAAACAATTTAAAAACACACAAATCAAATCACATCAAAGCAAAATTGATATAAATAAACAAGGATTACTCCTGAATCTTATAGGTTACGTCTCAGATTTTATGATGCATTGAAAAATAAGACAGAAGTTCATGCCATATGTTAAAGTGAATTTTCTCCTCCTCTCCAAGGCCTCTGATGTAATCAACCATCCAATCCGTCTATTATAAAATAGTACCGTAACCGTCTGGTGTGCCCCAGGGCTCTTATTTAGGACCAATATTTTAATTTATGTAAACGATCTGTGTTTGAACCATAAAGTTAATATACCTAGCGGAATAGAGAAACAAAGGCCTGAGCAAGAGAGATGTCACTATCAGTAACACTGCGTGCTAAAAAGAGACGTGTGATACATGACAGCAGCACTCTTTTTTTGACGTCCAGTCGGCACGTGCCGCACGTTGTCAATTTAATCTCATAGAAATCATGTTCAATCATGCTTGTGTAAGTGTATTCGTACACATATTTTTACACACAGATGAAACCAATTTCGGTTTCGTTTGACAGCTCGAGATTGTTGCTCTATTCCGATAGGTATATTAACTTTATGGTTTGAACTTAACATCCAAAACATAGCAAATGCTCGCAGATGATCTTAATATCTACCGAGCTATGGGAAGTGTGGCTGACATAGCTTTAGGGGGCGTCCACAAATTACGTGAGCTGTTTTTTTAAACTTTCTGAAATAGTTTACTTTCTTTAAATAGTATATTTTGTTGTAACAATGAGAAAAAAAATACGTGAGATTTGCCGAGACCCCCCTCTCTCCAATGTAAGATTAGATGACATTTGACTTGACCCCCTCCCCCCTTTAACATCTCACGTAATTTGTGAACGCCCCCTTACTACAAAGAGATATTGACCATGAGACTCATTGGTGCTCGTCAAATACTTTATCTCGTCATATACTATTAATTATTATATACAGGGTGCAATTATAACCATTTTACCAAGGGAATAGAATAGAATAATATTTATTGCATGAAATGTGGTTATAAAGGTGTAACAATATTACGGTTTTTAAGGATCCAACATTCTGCCTTGTCAGTGGCGTGCAAAATTACAATATTGCATAAATTACAAAAGTCAAAAATAGACATAATATTGAATATTATTATATGAAGTACCTACTTACTAGCATTAGATATTTAGGTCATATTATAAGTTAAATTATTCATTAAATTAAACATCAACACATATAAATAAAAAATCCAAGAAACATATTTTCACAAATCACAAAAAGTATTTTAAGTCATAATTATTAAGTTTGATCAATGATATTATATAAAAAAAAAACTCAAAGCAGATATGTTACTACCGCGCGCGTTGTGAAGCCATTAAATACGGGCCAATTGACCCGTCTTTTATTTAGTCTGTCTCTTTTATGTAAATGGCGTTTCGTATCTTTTGTTTCAATTATCTGTCAAATTTGGCAATTTAATTTGAAAATTGTTCGGAAGCAATAAATTGCCGGAAAATAGTATGAACGTAACAGATCTGTATTTAGTAGAATATAATTGAGTTTGATTAATGAAAGTAATGTCATAGTGGTAAAAATTTAATTAATAATAATTGATAATAGAACAAAAGTAAAAATGAGAATAAATTAGTCCAAGATTATAAATTAATATTAAATAGATTAAAGAAAAAGTGTCAGTAAATAAGTCAAAGTTTATAAGTTATTAAATGTAATAATGTCATTAATTTCTAGCTCAACCATCAAAAGTATAAAGAGCTGAGAAATAGATGTAGTAGATTGTGTAGGGATGCACAGCGTCGCCACATACACGCTTCAGTTAGCAATGGAGATCCTGCTAAGTTGTGGTCTTTCCTAAACTCCTTAGGAATTGGTAAACCAAAGTCCTCCTCTTCTCCCAATCTTGACCTAGATGCCCTCAATCATAATTTTACCACTACTTGTTCCATCCCAGCCTCCGTTAAACAGCAGTCCATAAATGCCCTTTTGACATCTCCTCTACCGGATCCTCCGTTATCTCCTTTCGTATTTAAAGCGGTTTCTTTGCCTGAAATTGAGAAAATAATTGCAACCATTAAATCTAATGCTCAGGGTATAAGCCGGAAAATGATTACCCTTACCCTCCCCGTTCACTCCCTATCCTTGGTCACATTTTTAATTTTTCTTTAAGCTCAAGCACATTTTCAAGCTGTTGGCGAAAAGCTGCAGTCATCCCTATTCCCAAAGTTCAGTCACCTACGTCTCCTTCTCAGTTCCGGTCCATATCCATCCTTCCTTTCTTATCCAAAGTCCTTGAGCGCCTTGTTTATCAACAACTAAGCTCATTTATCAATAACAATGGTCTGCTCAGTCCTTTCCAACCTGGTTTCAGACCCGGGCACAGTACGGTTACTGTTTAAACTCAGGTATCTGATGACGTGCGCCTGGCCATGTCTAATCAGCAAATGACAGTGCTAGCTCTGCTTGACTTCAGCAATGCTTTTAATACCGTAGACCTTGACATACTAATTGCAATGCTAGGTGCGCTTCACTTCTCTGATCCTGTTCTTGAATGGTATTACCGCCATATAAACTGTAAAAGTCTGATAACATAGAAAAAAATATATGATTTAATAATTAAATAATTCAATTGGATGTTAATATTATCATTAAGGTATTCTTCAAGGCTATAATAACACTTTTGCAAAAATGTTATCACGTTTTTCCTTATAGATGTAGGTAGTTTGTTAAATAATTTTGTTGACATACCCAGTATACTTTTGCACACTAGTGATGTTCGATAGCAGTTGGTAAATAACTTATTGTTATCACGTCTGTTTCTTTTAATTTAATCACTATTTTTAGGGTTCCGTACCTCAAAAGGAAAAAACGGAACCCTTATAGGATCACTTTGTTGTCCGTCTGTCCGTCCGTCCGTCTGTCAAGACCCTTTTTCTCAGGAACGCGTGGAGGTATGAAGCTGAAATTTATATCAATTACTCAGGTCTACTGTCCCTTGAAGCTGTGAAAAAATCAAACTTCTAAGCCAACGCAATCAAAAGATACAGCCGTTTATGCCGCAAATTTTCGACACTTGCAAGGGAATCAAAACCTACAGGGTGCTTCCCGTGAACTCAGAATCTTGAAATTTGGTACGAAGCAACGTCTTATAGCATAGATAAAGGAAAAATTACGAAAACCATAAATTTTTAGTTACATCACATAATATATTTTTTTTTAATAATTTTAAACTTACTACCCATTTCCTCATAAACGCGTAGAGGTATTAAATTGAAATTCATACCAAATACTCAGGTCTATAATACCTTTAAGCTGTAACAAAATCAAACTTCTATGTCAACGCAATCAAAAGAAACAGCAATTTAAGCTGCATATTTTGGTTTGTACGGAACCCTCGGTGCGCGAGTCCGACTCGCACTTGGCCGGTTTTGGGAAACAGATCTTGATTTTTATAAACAAACAGTAGTATTTCTAATATGTATAGTGATGGAAGTGACAGAATCTTGTATTTAATAAAATATGGTTTGCAGCTATCAGTCGCTCCCAGGTTAAACATTGCCCGAATGCATCGCTTTTGCATTTTGAAAGTTAGATCTTTATCCGATGAGTTACCCCAGAAAATAATGCCATATCGTAGTAGCGACCCGACCATACCGTGATACGCAGATAATATTCCATCTGTACTTATTATGGAACTTAATTGACGGAGGGCAAAGGAACAGCTGCCTATCTTTTTGCCTAATTGCTCTAAATGTGGTTTCCAATTTAGTTTGCTGTCTATAGTCAATCCTAAAAATGTCGTGTTATTTACATTGTTGATTTTATTATTTTTATATTGAACATGTACTGGTGGTGCTTTTTTTGAGTAAAGTGCATAACGTTGGTTTTACCTAGATTTATTTTTAGGTTATTTTTATTAAGCCAAGAAATAATAGATGTCACTATATATTATTAATGTCAATTTCATAGTTTTTATTGTCACAGGGTCTATTTACAGTACTGTCATCAGTAGAGACCGGATTATATGCATTTGCATATTTGCATATTTTAGCCATCCTCAGCAGTAATA
The DNA here is from genome assembly GCA_937595015.1 of Polyommatus icarus. NCBI lineage: Eukaryota > Metazoa > Arthropoda > Insecta > Lepidoptera > Lycaenidae > Polyommatus > Polyommatus icarus. The sequence goes on from CALMHO010000001.1 coordinate 42,654, forward strand.
GCATATTTTACCTAAGATCTAGTTATGATGCACATTGTCGGTACATTTACAACATTTTTCACTAATGCTGCATTCCGAAATGTGACCAGAAATAACAATAACAGTTACAAAACATAAGGGCTATCGAGTAATATGTAGTTGTGACTTTTTACTGCATTTCGAATGCAATCTGTAGCCGTGCGCATCTTTTGTTTTGACAGTTACGATAATAAAATGAAAGAGACAGAAGAAAGTCGCGCTCACTAACTACAAATTAAACGGCAGAACTTTTACCAGAAACTGTAAGTGCTACATAGTAGTTAGTACCCAAGCAGTGGCGTGGGGTGAAAAAAAATAAAGGTAAAGCCGGACCAAAAAACGGCTAACTCGTGAATAAGCTAAATTTCAATTCTTGTAAATAAATTACATACCTGTATTAAGTGTGTTAGTTTACCTTTTCCATAACTACTATGGTGCTTTGCTTGCATTGTGTGCGTTGCATGCAGTGTTAGTGATAAAGATTTACTTAAAACTAAATTAAGAATATGAGCATAACACGGTACGAAACGCGCGAGAGGGCATTGACCCCGTACTAGTGCTTGAACGCCTCCACGTTCACCTGACATAACGGCGGCACCGTCATATGTCTGACCGATCAGTTTGTCTTTGCATCGATATTGTTCAAGAATATCGAGCAACTGAGTCGCTAATACAGTCGCAGTCCGGCTTTCGCTAACGTCATAAAAACCTACAAATCATTCTTCCAGACCATTTTCGGACAAAAACAGACAACTGTTCTCTATGACTGACATCTGGGGTTTCGTCAATCATAACTGAAACGAATTTGGCATGGCTAATCTCACGTCTAATCTCGTCTAAAATTACCGCCGCGGTGCATTGTATAAGATCATTTTGAATGTCTCCCGATAGACCGGTAAACACGGAGTGTGAAGTAGATGAGCATTGTTCAAGATGGGAGTCTATAACGCTATCGTACTTACTAAAATAAAAAAAATGCGTAACCACTTGATAGCCCAAAAGACAATGTCACTTCATAATGTTTTTATGTCATTATGTATGGCAGATATGCCTGCAGGCATCTTCAAAGTGGTGACGCGTTGCTGTCGTAGACTGCCAATCTAGTTACGTTAGTAACATACAATATCATTGGCCACGATTGTCTGAATTAACGTTTTCACTATGCCCGCGGAAAGATAACTCCTGTTTTCCAAGAAGAACAACAGTGTCTATTAAACGTTTCATTAAGTTTCGATTACGTTCCACTTTTCGATTATGGGGTTCATAATTATTTCCAATAAATGTTTCTACTTTCTATTCTACTATTTCCAAAATTGTGTAATAATATACAACTGCGTAAATGTTTTTCGGTTTGAGTATGTTTCCTAGCCGAATTGGTCAAATTATTGATGTCTGAGAAACCCGTTTTATTCCAAGCACTATTTGTATCGGAAAACAGCAAACATGGAAAACAAAATAACTTATTTAATTTGCAACTGCCCGCTATCCAATTATATTTATCATACACTGAACTGTGAAAATGTTTGAAAAACCCATCCTTACGCCTATAATCAATTTTCATATCGGGACGCGCCCTTCCTTGTTTAATGATACGTTTTTTATTTTCGAACGATTGTTTTGAGAACGAATTTAAGTCATTTAATAGGTAATCCGTAAGACAACAGTCAATTTGTACTAATGCTGCCATTTCTCACCTAACCGTGTCACGACAAATTACAAAGTAAGTAAAACAAACCAACCTTTACGATGTAACAAACAAAAACACAACACAACACTTGGCAAGTAAAATTTCACTACTTTCGATTCTTTTAAACTATATAATATTACAATCAAGCTAGCCCACTAACTTAATAAACAAAATTTTGCATATTACAATAATAACAGTACAAAATGAGTGCAAATGAGCGCGTAATATAATTGTTTAAGTGAATTGAAATGACAGCACGCGCCGGTCGGCCGCTGCAATTAGCTCTGTTGTGATTGGACGAAATCTTTTAAAGCGAAACATGCGAAACTAAACCTTAACACATGACAAATAAAGACTAGGTAGGCAATCATAAGCAAGATTAGCATCCTCAATTTTATAAACATCACTAAAACTTTAATTTTTTAAGCAATTTTTTAGTTTTAATATGTTTTCATGGCAATAAACTCGCTGTTTCATTCGCCAATATTTTATAACAGGTGTTTGTTTTGTCGGGCAGTGTATAATCTGGGCAGAGTGATCTGATATTTTCGAGTTTCGGGCGAGTTCAATCACTTCAGTTTTGCATGACCTAGTAATATTATGTGCAACATTATCTATACATGTTTGGCTACTGGCACTTGTGGGTTGGTTAATGGCAAGTTTAAAATTGTAATTTGATAGTAAACATCCCAGATCTAATGTTACATAATTGTTTTTCAATATGTCAATGTTAAGGTCTCCAGCAATAACAACTAATTTGTTTTTCTTTTGTACTAAATAAGCGAGAAGTTGTTCTAATTTATTGAAAAAGCTATTTAGGTTGTTTGGCTTAGGAATTCTGTATAAGCAAACAACGATTAAATTGTGATTTATTATTTCTGCGGCACAACATTCAAATGATCCCTCTACTGCTTGTTTAGATATGTCTTGCAGTTCATTCCACAGTAATCCCTTTCTTATAAGGATACATGATCCTCCCCTATTTTGATTCTCTCTGCAATAACAAGCTCCTAAAACATAATTAGGCACCAATAAGTGTTCTTCGTATCCTGCTCTAATGAAGTGCTCTGTTACACAAATGATATCAATGGGTCTGTCGTTATTCTCTAATAACTAATTCATGTAAATTTGCAGTGAGGAGATCACACTTGTTTAAGAGCCCAGCAATGTTTTGATGAAGAATAATTAATTGATTAGTTATGAAAAAAGTCATTAGGATTTTTATTATTGATTTTAGTAGGGCTTTTTACAGTTTTGAGATCATTCATTTGTGAATTATGATTATTGTGGTATGTCAAGATTTCATTCATACAGTTGAGCAAGTCATTAAAAATTATATCATAACCAATTTTATTTAAAGTTCCATTGTACATCTTAAACATAGAATAATCATATTTTAAGTTTTTATTACTATCTAGTATATATGCATGTTCGTGGGTAATTGTGTCTAAGTATATTAAATTATTGAAATGCTCCACTCTCCAGTTATGTTATATGGTATATGTTATTATATCCTAATCGATATGTGGGAAGACATAAAATTATATTTGTATTTTTGTAATTCTGAAGCATGTTTCTCATACTAATAACTAAGTTGAAATAATCTTTTGTAACAGTAAAGTCATATTCACATATGAACACTATACAGAAATCGCTTAAAGTGTAATAATTGTCAATCTTGTTATCTAATGCATTAATCATGTTTACAGTGTTTGAGTGAGGAGAGCTGTAATGGCATACATTAAAGTTATTTCCAAAAAGTTCCAACGCGATATTAAGCATATTGTTAATAGGTTTTGTACTGAGAATGCACATTTTGTTTTTATTTTGTTGTATTGATATTATATAAAAAAAAAACTCAAAGCAGATATGTTACTACCGCGCGCGTTGTGAAGCCATTAAATACGGGCCAATTGGCCCGTCTTTTATATAGTCTGTCTCTTTTATGTAAATGTCATTTCGTATCTTTTGTTTCACTTATCTGTCAAATTTGACAATTGAATTTGAAAATTGTTCGGAAGCAATTTAAGCCGGAAAATAGTATGAACGTAACAGATCTGTATTTAGTTGAATATCATTGTTGTATACAGTTCTTCGCTGTTTATCATTTCAATAACATATCTATGTATTGTCTTTGGCGAGGAATAGATATTTTCTTTTTGGCTGTATAGCGTGTCATCTAGTTCTATTGTCTGTGTGGTATTATCTGTCACACCTATCATTTCTTTATTCTGATTTGAAGTTCGTTTTTGATTGTAAATATTGTCGATAATTAGTGTGTTGTTATTGTTACTTTTTTTCGGTGTAATTTCTATATTTTGACACCTGTTAAGGTCGTACAGCTAGTTTCTACTTTTCCTTCTTGTATTTGGTGTAATGAAGCTACTGTTTTCTAACTTTTTACATGTGTTTATAATTTTGTCTTTTTTTTTCCAGTTCATTTTTTAAACTTAAGATTTCGAGACCTAAATTTTCACTTTCGTTGTTTGCTACCAATAATTCTTCCTCTAATTTCTTTATTTGATTTGTGTGTTCAATACATTCTATACTACAATCATTATGTGAATTATTTGGTAAACTACTCATAGAAGCGTCAAGTATGAAAGAATGCCCAATGTTTGATAGCGAATTTGATCTTCCATGTCTTCGTAGTGTAAGTAAGGGGTACCAGGGTTTTAAAAAGCTTTTTATGACACCAATTTTGTTGACACCGCGCGCTATAAACTGAAGTCGCGGGCAACAGCTAGTAATTTATATGGCAAAACACAGTTTGCCGGGTTAGCTAGTAAATAGTTTAACATCTAAAGCTGCTGGTTTTAACCAAGTTTGGTTTGGACCAAGGTTTGGACCAAGTTTTTTCAAAGATTCAGAAATACCGTTGATACTTTTTACTATTAATATGTTCGTTCTATTGTTGAATATTGTTACCAGGTATGGATAATGGAACCCATCTTATTACGTACATATTTCGAGAATTAAGAAACTGTAAGAAACATTGTATCATTTATGTTACTCTTTCTTATGAAGCTAAATTAGCACACTTCAATCTTGCTTCACTGGAGCATAGAAATTGTTGTTCGTCTTATAAAATGAGGCTACCTACTCACGAAAAAATTGCTTGATAGTAATCAAATGAAAAATCATGTTCTAGGGAACCTGTATTATGACAACAATTACGGATCAAAATTTTACTTTATACACTGTGATAAGTGATAACTTAAACTTAATATCAGTAAACTTCAACACTGATATGTAATGAAACTAACATAAAAATATTCTGAATAACATTTGATTTTGAGTTTTGAAACTTCTTTAGCGGCGTTGAGCACTTTTGTGGGATGGGTAAAAACTGTGAAACTCGCGTCAGATTCTCGTGCTGATCGAAAAACCTTGGAAAAACCGTAAGACGGTTGGAGAGTAGTGTTGTTACATCGAAATTCTATTTTTTTTTTCGATTGTCGATATTTTTTTAATCGATTGTAAGGGTTTCAATTAATTAAAAAAATCGATTTTTTAAAATCGATTTTCATAAAAAATGGGTTAAAAATTTAATCGATTGTAAAGGTTTCGATTAAGTTAATAAAAAAATTGATTTTCATAAAAATGTTTAAAAAAAATGTACAACGTCAATAATCAAGTTTTCACTTCTGCCGGCACTCCCGGAGTGCAACCCGTCTTTTTTTTTAATAAAACAAGGGCTCACCGTGATCTCGGTGATATGGTTGTAAGCGAGGTCGAGGGTCTGCAGGTGGGTGAGCAGGCGCCAGTCGCCGGCGACCGCGGCGATGCGGTTGTGCGACAACGTCAGCCGCCGCAGCCGCTTGAGGGCGCGGAACGGCGAGTCGCCGGCGGACGGCACGGCGCCGGTGACGTCGCCGTCGCTGTACCCGTACCCCGCCCCGCCCAGCTCCAGCGAGTTGTGCGACACCGACAGCACCTGAAACGATCACAAGCGATTTTATATATTATTTAGCCAGTAAAAAGTGTATTGCACACAAAAATATAAATACATAACAAGCAAAATGTCATGTCATGTCACAAGTACTACTTATCTCTAAAAAATTATTACATCGGCATAACACAAGTTGTTGAAAGCACCTGCTTCAAACCTGCTTACATTGTATCTATAGGTATAGTTTTAGTATCTATTGCAACTCGTAACGCACCACCATTTCCGGTTGCAAAACAGACATTAATAGAGAAACTGACATTTTGTATAAGTACCATCGAGGAAATTGATTCCTATGCAGTTGATAGTTCAACGTTATTTGGTCGAATATGTCAATTTAATATTAATTGTGATCTGTCGGCTGGTTTTGACGTAACGCAACCAAACTACGTATGCCCCCGATCTGCATAGGAATCAACTTCTCTGATACTACATAAAATAATAATAATAATATGAATAAATAAAGTTAACATTATACTCGTAAATATCTCAACCAATAAAGGTTTTTATCTGGGCAAGTTACATGGCATTTATGTTCTATAGCTGTTATAATAACAATAAATCTTTATTGCAACTGTAGTGTATTGAGTCAGTCGCTCGCAGAGCCGCGTTCGAACAACACGCATACGTGCGGCGGTGTACAAGTGTCAGGGAAGCTAAACATTTTCCATCATGTTCGCTTGTTCGCGTTGTAACCCTGAATTTAATGATGGTGCGCTGTGTAGTGTGTGCAACCAATGCTACGATTTCTCCTGTGCAGCAATCAGTGAGGCTAGTTACCGTAAGCTAGGCAGAAACAAGGCGTCATGGAAGTGCCCTACTTGTAAGAGCGCTCTAAGCAGTGGCCAGGAAGTGGATAAAGAGAAGATGTCACCAACACCCTTATATAACCCTTGAGAAACTACACGAACAGCTCCTCAACATCACTACTCAGCTGGCACCCCTTCATACCCAAAAATGGACATCAAAGCAATCAAATCTGATATAAGCGATTTAAAACAATCTGTTCAATTGGCACACGATACCATCAAAGGTTTCACAGAAAGGCTGGAAACAACAACGGCCGATAATATACCTATTCTCCAAAATGAAATTAAAAAAGCTAAAGAAGTCCATGAACGAAAAGGATCAGTGGCAACGTTCCAATAATGTGGAAATAAAGGGTGTACCTATGAAGAAAGATGAAAATCTTTATGACGTATTGATACAAATCGGAAAGGCCCTGGAATGTCCAATAAGAAAAGAGAATGTCTGTATGATAACCAGAATTCCCTCTTTCCAGAAAGATAACCCTAAACCAATAATCGTGTCCTTTACCAGCCGCTACATTAAAGCTAATCTGGTTGCAGCTATGAGAAAAAGCAAACAGCACTCTCCTGATTTCTTTGGTTTCAACAGCACGAGCAAAATATACATAAACGACCATTTTATGTATATTTTGCTCGTGCTGTTGAAACCAAACTCCATTTTACAAACAGTTGCTAACGAAAACCAAAGCTATGCAAAAGAACTCCAATTTTCAGTTTATCTAGGTAAAACACTCGAAAATTTGGGCGAGGAAGTCAGCCACATCAAATGTCTTCATAATAAACTCCGAGCAAGACCTCAAGAAAATAATATGTTGAGCACAGATTATTATCATTCCACAATATTTGATACTTTTTTCGTTATTTTTATTCAAGACAACTCAAAATCACGTGCAAATCGGATTAATATATTACTTGCAACAAAGGTTATCAAGCCCTACCTGCTTATCGCAAACTCGCCGAGTATCGCATCTTTCGCGCAGTGGTCACCTGTCATTACGTTGCAGCGGTATGCAAAAATAACTTTAATTGTATGCAATCATGGAGACACTCAGGACCCCACAACGCAGCTATCACCGGTAATAGACTACGTCGGGAATCAGCGCATCCAACTTATCCTGGGAAGCGATTGCAACTCACACCACACAAGTTGAGGCAGCACCGACGTTAACTCCAGAGGTGAGAAACTATTTCACTTCTTGCTTACTAACAACCTCCACACCTTGAATCAGGGTACTAAACCAACGTTTATCAATCCACTGAGACAGGAGGTCCTTGACATTATAGTTTGTACAGGCCCTATACGGCATCGCGCCTGCAACTGGCATGTATCGGAAGACAACTCACTGTCCGATCACTGTTACATCAGGTTTGATATACACAACAGTATGCCTGGTGAAGAGGTGACTTATAGGAACCCAAAGGCCACAAACTGGAGTGTATTCAGAGAGGAGTTGCAGATAAACCTCGCAGCTGTCAACAAAGCTGCCAAGACCGTAGAACAACTGGAACTAACGGTGGGAGTGCTGGAGCATAGCTCGAATGATGCTTACCTCAGAAGCTGTTATGTTAAGAAAACGTCAAGTAAACGCAACGTACCTTCGTGGAACGGTACTCTGGCGCAACTCAGGAAAGAGACCCGAGCTCTGTTTAACAGAGCTAAAAGAGACGGGAACTGGGACGCATACAGAACCGCCCTGACGACGTTTAATAGGGAGCTAAGGAAGGCCAAAAGACGCTCTTGGGCAAGGTTCTGTGAGGAAGTGAATAACTCCTCGCAAACCTCCAGACTATATAAAGTCATATCTAAGGCCCCTAGCTCTCATTCCAGCACTCTGAAGAGGCCAGATGGTACTTACTCGTATACTAAAACGGCGGAAGAAACGCTAAGATTACTAGCCGAAGTCCACTTCCCCAACAGTATCCATCTCGAAAATCACGAAGCCTTCTCTCATACGATTGTTAAAACGAGACCATCAGTTGACGATTGGAGAAGAGCTTCCGTGATCTTTAAGCCTGACCGAGTCACATGGGCAATTGACAGTTTCAAGCCTTACAAGACCGGCGGCGAGGATAATATATTTCCGGCCCTCCTACAGCAGGGCAAGGATATTATCCTTCCTCTGCTACTGAAAATATTCAGAGCAAGTTTCGCGTGGGGCTACATCCCATTGGCATGGACAAAGGTAAGTGTGTCCTACATACCCAAGAGTGATGACAGGGACAAAGCTCTACCAAAGTCATACAGACCAATTAGCCTCACCTCTTTCATGCTTAAAACAATGGAGAAGGTGGTCAACCTACACATAAGGGACACCTATCTCACTAAAATGCCGCTGCATGAAAGAGAACATGCCTACCAAAAAGGCAAATCTACCGAGACGGCCCTAATGGACTTGGTAGATCGGATTGATAGAGCAATTGAAGATAAAGAGATTGCGTTGTGTGTCTTCCTTGATATTAAAGGCGCATTCGACAACACTTCAACCAGCTCTATCACAAATGGCCTGGCTTCAAAGAATATAGATCCAACTACTAGGAAATGGATAAAAGCCACGCTCGACAACAGGGTAGCCTTATCGACTATCATGGACCTGACAATCAAAATCAGGCTGACACAAGGTTGCCCACAAGGAGGTGTGCTGTCACCTCTGGAATGGTCCCTGGTAGTGGATGAACTACTAAGGGAACTGAACCTCTTAGGTTACTACGCTCAAGGATACGCTGAGGACCTGGCGATCATCGTGGTGGGTAAATGCGCATCTGTGGTCGCTGGGTTGATGCAGTCAGCACTAAGAGTCGTCGAAGATTGGTGCCAAAGGGTCAAGCTGACAGTAAACGCTGATAAGACGGTCTTGATACCTTTCACCAAAAAGAGGAAGTTGGAGGGACTAAGACCCCCAACACTCTTCGGGAAAACTATTAAGTTTGCGGGTGATGTCAAATATCTAGGAGTAATCCTAGACAAAGGATTCACTTGGAATAAGCACATCGAGTATATTACGAAAAAGGCTAGATGTGCTCTGGGTTCCTGTTGGAAGCTTGTCAGCTCTAAATGGGGTATTCGGCCGAAGGCAATGCTATGGCTATATACAGCCGTAGTGAGACCGATTACCACATATGGCTGCGTAGTGTGGCATAAAAAGGCTGAACAAGTAAACTGTAATAAAAGTCTAAACAGCGTACAGAGACTGGCATGTCTAATAATCACGGGTGCACTCTCGTCAACACCCACCGCTTCCCTCGAGGCCCTGATCAACTTAACTTCGCTTCCTCTGCTTGTTCAGATGGAGGCCAAAAAGGTGTCTCTCAGGGCCAGGACGGCGGGCAGGACGAATTGGGTCTCCACCCCATTTCGACAGCTGGAACAGTCTCTCAGTGAATCACCTATCATGGCCATGCCATCAGATGCCATGATCAAGGTTCATAGCTTTTCGAAGCTATACCAGGTTTTTATACCTTCCAGGGAGGACTGGGAAAGGAAAATGCCAATCGATGTCCGCCCTAGCGACATAGTTTGGTTCACGGATGGATCAAGGAAAGAAAACCGAGCGGGAGCAGGATTCTACGGAGGCAGGCCACCAAGGGGCAAATACGCCTGTTTGGGGGAGTTTGCGACCGTGTTTCAGGTTGAAGTCTTCGCTATCCTCGGTTGTTCACTAGAAAGCCTGGAGATGGCCCTAGTTAATAAAACGTGTTTGTCTTCTCCGATAGTCAAAATGCACTTAAAGTACTGACTGTCGCAGAAGTCTCGTCCAAATTAGTTCTGAAATGCATTGAGACGTTAAACATGCTGGGAAGGAACAACATCCGCCTAGTATGGGTCCCGGGCCACAGCAACGTCCCCGGCAATAAAACCGCTGACGAACTAGCTAGTCTTGGGGCCGAGAGTCTCATATATGGCCCAGAACCAGTCTGTGGTATAAGTCCTAGTACCACAAAGCAAGTGCTCAAGGAATGGGGTCACAGACTATGCCGGAAGCAATGTGCTGAGACTCCTGGCCTTGAACACTCCAAGGCACTAATTCCTGGCTTCAACAAGAAACTATCAGAATTAGTGCTCAACTTGGGTAGGAACCAATTAAGAATCCTTACCAGAAGCCTAACTGGGCAATGCAAGCTCAACAAACACCTAAACATTATTGGGTTGGGGCTGATTCTCTAGTGCGAAGGAGTCACAATAGATCCACATGGGTCGCAGTGACGTCAGGGTTATAGCGACCTGCCTTCTCTAAAAAAAAATGCATATTCCAAGTTCCCAACAAGAATTAGAACGGCTCATTTTTCGATGCAACTATTTTTTGTTCGGCGTGGCGCGGCCGTAACGGTAACAGTTTATAATGTATTTTTTTATCATCGCCAAACGTGAGAGATGTCGCACACTTGCTTACCAGCCGCAGCCGATAGTAGAGTGTTCAGAGATACAGTATTCTGTGTTTAATTTACTCCTCCAACGAGAATGTACAAATTGTACAGCAACCATACAGGTCATATTTTTAAATTACAATTAAATTAAATATAATATTTTAAATTAATAATTTTGACGACCTCTGTGGCTCAATGGTTAGAGTGTGTGGCAGCTCAAGCCGGGGGTCGCGGGTTCGAATCCCGCCGACGGAACAAAAAGTTTTTCAATGTTCCTGGGTCATGGATGTGTATTAAATATGTGTATTATATAATAAAAATCTTAAATATATGTATAGTATAAAAGTATTAAATATATTTCCGTTGTCTGGTACCCGTAACACAAGTCCTTCAGGTACTTACCACGGGGCCAGACTGACGTGGTGTGAAGCGTCCATAGATAAAAAAAAATTAAATTTAGATTTAATCAAAAGTAGTAGGTGATTTGCACATATTTTAGTTCTAGGCGTTGTTAGGTTAGGGTAAGGCTTCGGCAAAACCTACGCGTCGGTAACGCGTGACGAGAGCTGGACGCGGGCCGGGAGCGTCTGCAACGCGAAACTGGTGTACACACCTGCGCGACTACGGTGCAGAACCATAGATCATTTCCGCTCTGCCGACGTGAACGTCCCGCATTGCAGACGCTCCCCCTTCGCAGTCGTTTTGGACGCGTAGATTTGGCCGAAGCTTAAGGACTAGTCCGTCGAATGTCGTACCTGTAGTTGCTGCAGCGGGTCGAAGGTGTCGGGTCGCAGGCGGCCGAGCGAGTTGGCGCTCAGGTCGAGCCGCACCAGCGACGCCAGACCGATGAAACAATCGCTGGAATGTCAGTAAAGTTATGTTACTACATGTTGTAATTACAACATAAACTAATTGTACCATGTTATATTATTATAAATATGTACTATAATTTGTTTGCAAATAAACACTTATATAAAAAACTTCATATTCACAAAAAATACATAAGCATTTACAAAAATTTGCTACATAATATAGCAAACCGTATTCCAATACCTAACGTCGAAAAAACGTTAATTACATCAAACATGTTAATGGACGTAGTTAAGCAGAAAGGACTCAACCCACAAAAAGGGGAAAATTGAGTTAAGTATACCATCGTACTCCTGAGGGTCGAATCTACCATGTAGTGAAAGCCCCATTTTTTAAAATTTGTCAAGCAAATTTTCAGATAGTTTGCGGGGTACTTTAGCTTGGTCGAGTTCTAAGTGGAGATTACGTGGAAAAACAAAATTACTTTTGTTTATAATAAGTATACGTATTGTTACGTGCTAGGGTTCGAAGATTAGGAGAGAAAGACCTGGTGACTCTCTTGAAGACTTTATTCACAAACACTAGCTCACACTAATCACTGAGTCCAAACACTAAGCACTAGATCCAAATCACTGAGCACTATCACTGTCCTAGGTCGTAGCCGAGTCACTATCACAATCACAATCACTCACTATTGATCACTTGTTTTCGCTCCGAAGTTGCCTCGAAGAACGCTCAGATAAAACTGAATTGCCGGCTCGACTGTCTGCGACTATTTATACGGGCCGGATCGAATCTCAGAATATACCGGAACATCCCAGAATAACCCGATATGCGTAAACAAGTATGAGATATTTCTAGAAGCCTATCGCCATCTAGTATCGAATAGCGGATTTACGCTGTCTGCGTTGCCTCGAGTAGTTCCGCTGGTTTGACGCTAGATGGCACTGGGTGTCCGTATCCGTAACACTACTCCCCTCTTAGAGATGCTCGTCCCGAGCATCGTTGTTACTGCCTCGCCACGCTGTTCCTACAACTCCTGGTCTGCGGTCCCTTCACATCAGCGCAAGAAGTACATTCGTGGCACCAATCCTGCACATCATCTCGCCAATGCAACCAGAAAAATCGTTCTCGCACTTTCCTTAGCATCCTCTTGACACCTAGATGACTCCCTGATACACCCTCATGTATCTCGCGGAGAACATCTGGTACTCTCGCCCTTGGGACAATGACCTGAAAGTAGAACTCTCTACCGTTAGCCAATTTCCGGTAGAGTATTCCGTTTTGAAGTATCAGACTGTCCCATTGCTCCCAGTACGCCTTAGTGACAGCGCCAGTGGGTGCAACCTCACTCCAGATTGGTTTTACGTCACCGCGTTTCTTCCATGTGATGATGTGCCGAAGGTCGTCATCTCTTTCTTGAGCCTTCCTCATAGCGTCATTTTCCAAGAGACCCAAAGTATTCGTCTTCGTTTTTCCGTTCCGTGCCTGGGAGGTAATAGTTATCGGGGCTCTCTCCACATTGTCCAATACTCGCCACCTAGTTCTGGATTCTATTCGCTTCCCCTTATCCCGGGCAGGGGACGAAACTGCTTGCTTCCTCAGCTCTTCCATTTGTTTCTCGATCCTTCCCATCCTGGCCATCTGGGTCTTCTTCTGTGGGCAGTTGAGCTGAAGGTGGCCCCTCTCACCGCATTTATAACACATGACTTCAAATCTTTTCCTTGTGGGAGCTTTAGCTTCCTTGATTTCCTCAGCTACCTCGCGGATCTTATAGGTCTGCCGAATGTCACGCCGAACAGCCTCGACCTCTAAAGCATGCGCCAATGCTTCCTTTAGCGAGGTATGGTGACCAAGTCTTACTGCAGCTCTGACCTCCAGGTCTTTGATTCCGTCGACAAATCCTTGAACAACATTTGTGTCGACCATCTTGTTGTCAGCTTCTGGGTATGCCTTCCTGACGAGTTTTTCGATTTCCAACGCCCATTGTTGAAGCCCTTCTTCTGAGCGTTGAACTCTGTCACGCAGTTGGGCACGGAACACGTGCTCCAAGTGTCGCTCCCCGTATCTGGATTCCAGTGCCTCTATCAGGTCTTGGAACCCATTTCCCGTATGAGGCAGTGCCTCCAGGACCGACAAAGCTTGTCCTCTGAGCGCAACAATGAGAGCGGTCAGGCATTGTTCTTCCGTCCATCCGTTTACGGTAGCAACAGTCTGAAATTGCCGACGATAAGCGTTCCAAGAAGTAGTGCCATCGTACGGCGGCACCTTGACTCTTGGCCCTTGCGTCACTCCAGTGGCTCCACTAGACACCGTAACTCCCATAGTTTCAAGGCGCACTACTCTCTTCTGCAGTTCAGTGAATCCGGTTTTCAAATTTTCCACAACCGATTCTAACCCAGTAACTCGTTCATTCATTACGTCGACCTCTTTTCGAAGCTTAACCACCGTGTCACTGACATCCTTTATAGCTCCAAGCGCTTTTTCTTGGAGGTCTTTTTGTTGCTCTTGTGATTCTCGAATCGCTCTGATTTCAGCCTTCTGAAATTCCTGCAAAGCGCCGAGCTTGCGGTCTTGTGACTCTTGCAAAGCGCCGAGCTTGCGGTCTTGTGACTCCTGCAAAGCCTGAATTAACTCAATTATGCTTTCCAATTGAGCCATTTGAGGGGCCGTAGAAACTACGGGCGTGACAGGATGGATGGAGCTAGTCGACGGGGCCTGAGCAGGTGGGGCCCAGTGGGCGGAGTCAGTGGGCGTGGCCTGAGTGGGCGTGGCCTGGTGGGCGGAGCCAGTGGGCGTGGCCACGCCCAAAGTGGGCGGGGCCTGAGGGGCGTGGTTAGTGGGCGGAGCCTGGTGGGCGGGGCCAGTGGGTGGGGCCTGCCCCACAGTGGGCGGAGCTTGGTCCCCAGTGGCTGTGGCCTCCGCAGCTCGCTGCGCCCTTGTCCTGACACTCCTCTTGAAGTCTTCTCTCGAAGTCAATGGCATCTCCAAATCCCACTTCTGACACCAGTTGTTACGTGCTAGGGTTCGAAGATTAGGAGAGAAAGACCTGGTGACTCTCTTGAAGACTTTATTCACAAACACTAGCTCACACTAATCACTGAGTCCAAACACTAAGCACTAGATCCAAATCACTGAGCACTATCACTGTCCTAGGTCGTAGCCGAGTCACTATCACAATCACAATCACTCACTATTGATCACTTGTTTTCGCTCCGAAGTTGCCTCGAAGAACGCTCAGATAAAACTGAATTGCCGGCTCGACTGTCTGCGACTATTTATACGGGCCGGATCGAATCTCAGAATATACCGGAACATCCCAGAATAACCCGATATGCGTAAACAAGTATGAGATATTTCTAGAAGCCTATCGCCATCTAGTATCGAATAGCGGATTTACGCTGTCTGCGTTGCCTCGAGTAGTTCCGCTGGTTTGACGCTAGATGGCACTGGGTGTCCGTATCCGTAACAGTATTTTAGGACTTAACCCTTAATCAAACCATGGGAGCATAGTTCCCACATCAGTTTTAATTTTTTTTCCAAAAAATGGCTGTTACACTACCACATATTACTGTCATAGACTATAATTAGTATGGAGGGTAGATGGATAGATCTACACTCCATAACTATAAGTTAAAAACATTTCTGAACAAATTAAAAAAAAAACAACTATGTGTCACAAGGCAACTGTCATGTTGACAGTTGACGATAATTTTTTCTGCAACGACTTTTTCGGGCGTTTGGTTGTCAGTGCTATAAAATTTTTGTTTCTTTGTAAATAACGAAAAGTATGTCGTGCTATTTTTACCGTTTATAGTTTTTGAAATTTTTAGAAAATGAAATTCATTGATCAATCGTCAATTCAAGTGGTAACTTGAATTGACGATTGATCAATGAATTTCATACGTAAATGCTAAATAAAATAAAATAAAAAAGCCCTTTATTCTGCGTATTTACAAATTTTGTGGTTTAGATGTTTATAATATTTTAGATCAGATCTCTTAACACAGTGTGCCTCTCGGCATAGGCCTCCTCCAACGACTTCCACTGTTGTCTGTCTTTTGCAACCCGTCTCCAGTTTGGACCCGCTGTAAGTTTTAGCTCGTCTTCCCATCTTTAGTTTTGTCTTCCTCGGTTTCTTCTGCCATCCCTTGGGTACCACTCTGTCACCTCTCTACTCCATTTTCCTTTTGTGTCCCGTAACATGTGGCCAGTCCAACGCCATTTCTGCTGGTCAATGCGAGTTAGGACATCAGTGATTCCTGTTTTGGTACGGAGGTCAGTATTTCTCACTCTATCCAGTCTCCTATGTCCGGTCATACTCCTTTCCATAGCTCTTTGGCACCTAGCGAGCTTACATCTTTGGACTGCAGTAAGAGCCCAAGTTTCACATCCATAAGTCAGGCTGGGCAATATGCACGAATTAAAGGTTTTTTTCTTTATAGCCATACCCAGTTCTCTCGACTTCATGATTTCTTTAAGGGACCAAAACTTTTTCCAGCCAATAGCTATTCTCATATTAATTTCCTTCATCATTTGGTCTCTAAAGGATATAACCTGGCCAAGGTAAGTATACTCCTGCACATATTGTAATGGTTCATTTTCCAAGTTAATGCATGTCTCGGTGCTGTTTGTCATAAGTTTTGTTTTTTTTAGGTTTATTTTAAGTCCAATTCTTGCGCTTTCTTTGTTCAGGGTTGACACCATTTGCTCTAATTTAGTTGGATCCTCTTCTAGCAGCACCAAGTCGTCAGCGAATCTGAGATGACTGAGTTTTTTGCCGTTTACGTTAATGCCATATTTGTCCCAGTCTAGTCTCCGAAATACACTCTCTAGAGCGGCTGAAAACAATTTGGGGGATAACGGATCCCCTTGCCTTACGTAAATGCTAAATAACAGTCAAAAACTATAAACGGTAAAAAATAGCATCGGCTTATAAACAATGTGGGAAATATACTCCCATTGCCTGATTGTTTCATTCTATTTTTATGCGAGCTTTAAGGAAAATTTGACTCATTTGATTTTTTTACAGAATGTAAAAATGTCTAGAAAAATACCGTTACATGATGGCGAAATAGCTGCAAGCATTGTTGGAATCTTCTGAAGATGAAGAGGAAATAGATAACTTTAGTTTCGGTGACACAAGTCTATCTGTAGATGTGAACTGTGCTTAAGATAGCATCCAAAGTATCTCAAACGAAGAACTTCTGAAGACCCAGTCTTCAGTAGAATGCGATAACCAAATTCAGACAAATGTGGTAGAAGTTCAGTATGCTCTTCCATCACCTAAACCACATTCTACTAATAATAATGTGCAGATAAATGATCTGGAGATGAATGATGTGCTGCCTGAGCCTCAAACAGATGTAACTTAAATTGATTAAAAAGTTGTTTAGCAGCCTGGTATTAATTTACCCTGAATATACTAGATTTTTAGGTACAGAAACACAGGTTTTACCTACTTTTTAATTCTTTTTAATAATTATATAGTTCCAATAGGGCAATGGTAACATTCATTTCCAGTTACAACTAATAATCCCATTAAAACAATCACATGTAGACCGATTACATCAGCTAAAATAAATATTTTTAGAGATAATATCGCAAGCAGAATTCTCAAGATAGATGTTACCCAAAAAGATCCACACATTTTTTATGATAAATTGCTTGATGTTATTATAAAGGAACACGACATGATTTTTAAGACTAAGACGTTTAACATTGATAATAAAATAAAATTTTGTGAATGGGCGACACCTGGCATTTACATCAGCAGAAACAAATTATACGACTTGTATGACTTAAAAAAATATAATTTGCACCCTCTATTTAATCAGTACGTTAGGAATTATTCCAAAATATTCAAAAAGACCTGTCTGGCTGCCAAATCGTTATATTTAAGTAATAAAATTAAGAGCTCTAATAATATTATTCGTAGCACTTGGAATACAATAAACAACGAAACCGGGCGATCTAAAACAAATGAACGCAAAATATCACTTAACATTGATGGTTTGACAATATCTGATAATCTAGAATTAGCTCATTATTTTAATAACTATTTTGTAAATATACCCTTAGAATTAACTCACTCCCTTGATTCCTCTTCAATAAAAGCCAATGAATTATTAAGAACTAATGTGCAAGAAAATGTGACTTTGTTTAACTTCAAACACATTCACCCTAATGACATCTTAAAGATATTCAAGACTCTTAACATGAAGAAATCTGTAGACTTATGGGGTATTTCAGTTAAATTGCTCAAAAATATTATTACTGAATTATCGCCATATTTAGCCGCCTTATTTAATCGCTGTATAGATGTTGGGGTGTTTTCCCGACTCATGAAGCAGTCTAAAGTTATACCATTATTTAAAAAAGGCTCACAAAGTGACCCTACAAATTTTAGACCAATTTCTATTTTGCCAGCAATAAGTAAAATATTTGAGAAGGCCATACTTATACAGTTACAGAGTCACTTTAATATCAATAAACTATTCCACAATCGTCAATACGGTTTCACTAAGGGTGTCTCAACAACAGATGCTGGTGTAACATTAATTAAATATATACTTAAAGCTTGGGAAGATTCTCACGATGTTATTGGCGTATTTTGTGATCTGTCAAAAGCCTTTGACTGCGTTGATCATCGCACACTTCTACTCAAACTAAAGTACTATGGTATTAGAGATGCAGCACTTAATTTAATTAAAGATTATTTGACGGACCGAATACAATTCGCAGATGTTGACGGTGTGAAATCATCGGGTTTGCATACAAAAATGGGAGTTCCTCAGGGTTCCATCTTAGGACCATTTTTGTTCCTTATTTACATCAATGATCTTCCATTTTTTATAGAACATTTATGTGAAATTTTGTTATTTGCCGATGACACCTCCCTTTTTTTCAAAATCAATCGTAAAAATCCAGATATCAACAGCATAAATAGAATACTTACTCTCATACTACAATGGTTCAATTCTAATAATCTTCTACTAAACCCAAACAAAACTAAATGTGTCAAATTTACTATGCCAAATGTTAAGTCTACTAGCACAATTAATATTAAAATTGGTATAGATAATTTAAACTTAGTAGATTCTACAATGTTTTTAGGTCTTACGCTTGACCGTAAATTGCAATGGGGACCTCACATCTCTAACATAGCTAAGAAACTTAGTTCAGCCGTATTTGCTATTAGGAAGGTAAGACTTTTGACGAACGTTGAAACAGCACGTATGGTATATTTTAGCTACTTCCACAGTATCATGTCTTATGGTTTATTATTATGGGGAAGTGCAGCTGACATTCAGACTATATTTATTCTGCAAAAACGAGCAATACGTGCCATATATCGACTAGGACCCAGAGATTCTCTAAGAGAAAAATTTAAAGAAATAAATATTTTGACAATTGCATCTCAGTTTATCTTTGACAATATAATGTACATTAGAAAAAACATTCACAATTATGACCAACAAGCTGATATTCACCCTTTCAATACCAGAAATAAGAACAAGTTAGTTAGTAACTATTCACGGCTTCATAAAGTTCAAAATACATTTGTGGGACTCGGCATACGTTTTTATAATAGATTGCCTGCTGAGATTCTAGACTTACCATTTACTAAGTTTAAGGGATGTATCAAAAATCAATTATTGAATAAAGGTTATTACACAACAAATGAATATTTTGAAGACATTCAACCATGGAAATGATTACTAATTATTTGTAATGTGAGTTATAATTACTGTAATTGTTAAATGTTAGTTGCAATTATCTTATCTGATTATCTGACATCAATTATAATATTTACGACATTCAATTCAATTGTTATTGTATTTAATATTTATGACATTCACGATTAATAATTAATTAAGTAGTAAGTAATTTATTTTAAATTTATTTTTTATTTTTGGACATTATATAATAAAACAAAGTGTGACATTAAATAATAATTATTAAGTATGTATGACTTATCTTTATGTCAATATGGTAAAATATTATGTTGTTGTATTTGGTAATAGTAATAAGTGGTGACAGGAATGTAAATTGTACAATGGGTTTTTTGTGATAATAATTTAACACATATCTTATAAGTACTTACTACAATTAATTTATATTGCAATTATTGTGACGTTCATAAGTGTTACTGTGTGACCTATGTGAATAAATGATTTTGATTTTGATTTTTTGATTTTTAGCTCCCACATAAAAAAAAAAGAAAAAAAAAAACAAAAGCAAAAAACTATGTATACTTACATATATGTAAATATACTGTATATTTTATAACTATTTCTGACAATGGACTAATACACTTGCAACCATGTTTTATACCCTAAGTGCCTGATTAAGGGTAGAAAACCACTGATCCATTTAAACACCACCTGATGCTACCTGAAATTTCTAGCAAAGCACGAAAAGATTGTATAAGAACTCCAGCAGCCATATCTTCTGATGCATGAAGAAAGTATTATGAACATATAGAGCAGATCAAGAACGAAAAGCAGAAAATAATACGAAAAAGAAAGTTAACGAATAGAAAAAGACTTTAAAACACTCTCAAACTGTTCGTGTTACTGCTCCAAAACGAAAAAGAAGATACATTCTCATCAAGAAGACACACAGGAAACGGTATATGAGGAATTTTTGACAAGAGATGACGCATTACTAATTAATGTACATCGCGCTTTTGGTACACCAAAATATGTTGGCCCATGTGTCGCGTAGCGACATCTATTAGGCCTCTTTAGAACCTTTACGCCTAATAGATTCCGTCGTTTATCGATAAAATATAACTTGAAATGCCCTCGTTCGTCTTAGGACAGATTCTGGTTTGGACAGATTCTTGTAACGACAGATTCTTGTTACGGCAGATTCTTGTTGCGGCAGAATTAGTACTGTCGCACATAAAAGCTTTAGTTTTACTCCAGTATTTTACATAATACAAACTAAGTCTACCAGAATCTGAAGGGAAAAAGTGAGAAAATAAATTGACTCTAGCAATACCGGGGTAATTGGAATAAAACATTTTCATCCTTTTTTTCCTAATAGCGGCTGATTTTGTGTGTGAATCATGCAAATAAGTTAATCCAATGATCAAGGATATTTTTTGACGTGACAACGTCTTATAATTCGATGGGGCCGGCTGCGCGCACGAAAAAACATGACGCAATATGCGGCGTTACCTCGCTCTGAGGCGTTCCATTTAACACTTTGAGGGCCGGGCCATTATAATGTGGTATATATACTGGTTCGCCGGCGTTTTTCGCACTATTTTGGGGGGCTTACCATTATAAAACTATAAGAGATAGCTAAAAGGCTATGACGTTGTCACGTTCAACTATCGTCAGTAAACCGACTTTACAGATAACCGATTTTTTAATCTGCCGTCAAAATTTGCCATTAGATTCTGGTAGACCTATAATTATTATCCTTTGATAAATACCTTGCATAAAAGACCTCTTTTAAATAAATCATAAATGATTTCCTTGTTGTCAATTTTGTTTATGATTTCTTTATTGAAGTTCTTGATTGTGTCAAATCAAATATTTCTGGTGAAGCTCAGATTGGCTCAGATAACAGATTTCGTATGCAGCTCTACGCACAAACATTGAATTGGTTTTGGGTGTATCCTATACAAAATGGATTTGCCTGGTCCGAGTGGTGCACATGATCTGCAAATTATTACAAGCAAAAAAGGAAAACCCGTTGTACTCCACCGTGGGTATCGATACAACTTTGCCGTGAAGAACAAGAACGGTACAACCAATTGGAGGTGTCACAATAAGCTACAATGCAATACATCTGTAACTTTAAATGCAGCCAATTATATTATAAAGGAATCCAAGCATACCTGCACTCCAGACATGGTTAGAAATAGTGTTGATGCGTTAATACATGATTGCAAGAAAGAGGTTTGTGCTAATTTAGAACCGATCCCAAAAATATACGAGAATTATTTTAATTCATGCAGTTTAAACGAAGAGGATATACCAACATTCAATTCGAAAAAGGACTCCTTATATAATATGAGAAAAAAATATTTGAATGTGAATAGAACGACATGTAGAAGCATTAAATGTTTAAGATTACCCGACGGCTTAGTAAAATCGATTTTTCTGTATGATGATGGAGTATCTAACGATAGAATTTTATTTTTTGGTACTACGTTGGCTAAACAATATATGAAGAAGATGCGAAAGTACAGTGGAGATGGTACTTTTAAAATGGTCCCAAAACCGTTCCATCAGCTATTTACTCTACATGTCAACTTGTCGAACGAAGACGAAAATGTATATTTCGTACCTTTGGTATATATATTGCTTCCTAAAAAAAAGACTGAAGATACTTATGCTAGAATGTTTAGGGTACTGAAAAACCAGTTCTCTGTGGAGATAACTCATTACAAGTGTGATTACGAATTGGCACAGATTCAAGCAGTAAAGCAAATTTATCCTGAAGTAAAGATTACAGGCTGCTTTTATCATTTCTTAAAAGCTGTTTGGAAAAATAGTAAATCAATAGGTTATACTAAAACTGTTGATGGCTCAAAAATAACACGACTGTACGTACAACTCGCACTTTTGCATCCACGATTAATCCATGAAGGTTATTTGGCTATTCACGCTATAGCCACAGAATGCGACGAATTTTCAAAATTTGATAGTTATTTTGTCAAACAGTGGATGAACTTAATTACATGCGAGATTTTTAGCTGTTATGGTGAAAACGTAAGGACCACTAACTCCGTTGAGGGGTGGCATCGAAGAGTAAATTCTAAATTTCCTCGCAAGCCAACTATTTATAATTTCATAGAATTGTTAAAAAGAGAAGCTGCAGTACAGGATAGAAATATAAAAAAATATGAAATGTCTTGCGCACGTAACAAGCGGACCACAAAAACTATTTTAAAAAATAGATGTATTAATGATATAATAAAAAAGACTGAGGCAAACGAAATTAGTGTACTTGAGTGTCTACAACGTTTGGCAACCTTAAAAAATAAGTGATTTTCGCCAGTCAGTTGTGGTGGTATTTTAGTTAGAATTTGTTTTTTTTTTAATATTACAAGGTTTTAAGTTTTAATTTTTTTAATATACCAATACATAAATTGCGTGGTTTTTACTTTTGTTGGTCATGATACTTCTGTCGTAACAAGAATCTGCCGTAATGAGAATCTGTCGAAACACGAATCTGTCCAAAACAGAATCTGTCCTAAAACGAACGAGTCTTGAAATGAGGTTAGTAGCGACATCCTTGGGGTAATGGTGCAACTATTATAACTCTTTGTTGGGATATCTGTTATTTTACCAGATATTTTCTTTTTTTTATTAACTATTTCATAATTAAATAAAAGTATTGTTTTAAATTACATCTACCTAAAGATAATAGAACAACTGACTAGGTAGGCATTTTAAAAAAACACTCCCGTAGTGCGCGCTTAGACGATCACGTCCCGACTAGTTGTCTAATAATTTAATAAATTGTCTAATCTCTGTGGTGTTAACATTGACACATTACCTATTATGATATTTTACTTTTTTTTTAAAGGAAATATTATAAACTAAAAAAGAAGGTGGAGAAGATAGATGCCCGCCAAAAGGATATAAAAAAAACAATTGATGATTTTCATTTTTCGAAAGTGCAGAGTATTTTAATGCAAAAATTTGTTAAAATAAGTGTTATATATTGTTATTTCTCAAAACTTTCATAGTGATTAAAATGGTCTACGTGTAACAAGAAGAATATTAGGCATGGACACAATTGTCGATTCTCTGTTTTTTTAGGTTAGTTAAAATTTATATTTGTAATACTTAAGTTTTCTTATAAGTTAAGTGTAAATTACTGTATTTAATGAATAAATTCTCTGTTTTTTTAGATGAATCACATTGTTTTGTGCTGAAAAACACCTACATCATACATACATCCCAAACACATATAGAAGATAAATTATTAAATAAAGTAAAAGTTGATCTTTCTGGAGGTGCACTTGATATAATTATACCAAGACCTGCAGAAAACAGTGAGTGTGAATATGTTAATAATATGATATCAAAACTATTTCAAACGATCATTTGATGATCGATTTTGAAAGAAATGACGTTGAAGACAAACAATTATATTCAAAACACATGTAGTGGTGATTTAAATACCTTGATTTATTTCCACGATTTAATTTGACCTGGAAATGCGTATCACTATCATTACTTAGATATGTGTCTGGTTGTGCACTTAATTTTATTATAACATAATAAATATAATATATTTTTTGTTACTCAATTAATAATTATAAAGCTCTCAAATGATGTTTGGGTTTGTGTTGTGTGTGATCTTCACTATTGATATGTAGCTCGGTTTGGGAGATTCCGCTTATCGACCGTTGGACGAGCCCTTGGCAAATATACTGCTGGAGGAAGAAGGAGAAGACACGACTCTTGACACCTGACAAATGTCAAGAACTTTCGAGTGACTTTTGTTCCTGATTTTTTTTTTTTCTTCTTCCCGCGGACCACACTCGAGAAAACTCTGCCCTTTTATAATTTGCTTAGAAGAGGCTAATTGTGGAATAATAAGGCTGTTGGGTGTAAAGCGTCTTTGTTTTTACTTTTGAACATTGAACACTGTGAATTTTGGTGTGGTCGGCCGACCAGAGTGATTGTACCGGTCAAAGTGTATTTTCATCAAACTCCGGAGTGTCCCACATGCTGCAAGACGGCGACGAATTTAAGGAGCCCTATACTGTCTACAATCAAGGTGGGTCCTGCACTGACGCATACCTTTACATTAATTGAGAGCCGCTTAATCACATTTTTTTTTGGAAGTTCGAATTATGAACTTGTAATATCCCCGCTGGCGAATAGCTATTTTTTTACGCTTCGCCATTCCATTGGTCCTTCGAGCCGGATAGCCAGTTACCTTGCTGTGGTAAACGAGCTTATTAACTTATTTTCGTAAATTACTCGAATTAATAAGTTTGATAATAACCTATAAGTATTTTTTTGCACCGGTGTACACGTGCACAAAATGGCGCACGATAGTGATTTGTCATTTGAACAAAAATTTACAATCTTAAATTCTAAGAAAGAAATTTATTTCGAAAGGGTAAATCGGTTGTATAAGTTATCGTTGAATATATCGTCGTTTGAGTCGCGATCTAATGAATAATTCATGATAGAATCGGAAACGATAGACGAAATTAAGTCTAAGTTCGAGAGCATTATTGATGAGTTAAATTGTTTAATGTTGAAGGACGACTCCGACGCAACTCCTGATTATGCACCTTTATTAGCCTTTGAGGAATTGTTTTCTCGCATCAAACGCACTAGAAATAATATAATTTCCGCTTCTTCTGTCACAGTTGCTTCTCCGTCTCGTTCTAGGGATCAGATACAAATTAAATTACCACCAATTGAAATACCTAGCTTTGATGGAAGCACAGAGAAATGGCCAATTTTCCATGAATCTTTTAAAGCTAACATACATAATAATACCCAACTGACTGACTCGCAGCGTGTACAGTATTTAGTTGGTAAACTGACTCATAGTGCATTGAGGGCCATCGCTGGTATTGTACCAACGGGTGAAACTTATAAGATTATTTGGGAAAGTTTAGTTATGAAATACCAAGACAAGCGATCACTAGGTACTTATTATTTAAACAATATTTTAGATATGAAACCGTGTATTAACACGGCAAATAGTCTGGACACCTTCGTAGAGAAATATTCTGCTTCAGTATCTGCCTTAAAACAGTTAGGTATTGTAGATGTGATTGACTTTATTTTGTTACATTGTGCTTTGAGGAAACTTGATACTCAGACTGCCCAATCCTTTGAGCTGTCAGTGCGGAGTAAAGAAATACCTTCTTACAATGATTTAGTTTCGTTTGTACGGGATCAAGTTAAGATCTTAGGGAGGTCTCCCACTAACCATAATGTTAGTTTGTCTAGTTCGCGTTCAGTTAGTAGTACAAATAAATTTAGTAAAAATTCAGTATTGTCTACCCGCTCTAACACAAATAAAGATTTTGTAACAAAAAATTATAACACAATTACTTCTATTGCATCGGTTTGTGGATATTGTAATGGAGCAAATCATAAACATTTATATGAATGTGCCCAGTTTAAATCTTTGAGTACACCACAAATTAAATTTGAAGTTGTGAAGTCAAAACATGGTTGTGTGAATTGTTTGAGTATGTCGCATACACTTTCAGGCTGTAACTCTTCATCTGTCTGCGGTATATGTGGGAAAAAACATCATACAATGTTACATTTTGAAAATAAAATTAATAAGACACATTCTCATACAGTTCAGACACAGTCAAATGATAGTAGCAATTTGTGTATTCCTAGCAGTTTAAATAATAATTTAGTTGACACGTCTTGCTCTGTAAGTAATATAAATGATTCTTCGGTTAAATCTCTTTCTGAAAGTGCAAGCTTGTCAATGAATGTTAATTCAAAGCTGAGCTCTAATATATTGCTTGCTACAGCTCAAGTATATGCAAGTTGCAATAATAATAATAACAATAAAGTTATTATTAGATGTTTATTGGACAATGGTTCACAAAATAATTTGATAACATTAGAATGTTGTAAATTACTCAACTTAGTTATCATTCCATTGAATAATTCTTGTGTAAAAGGAATTGGTTTAACTTCTCGACCAATCCTTGGACATGTGAGTGTTGAGATACAATCACGAGTGTATCCAAATAGTAGATATGTTATACAAGCTTTGGTGGTGGATTGTATCACCGACCAATTGCCTTCTCATTTTATAGAGAAGTGTGATATGTCTTATTTAAATAACATACCTTTAGCTGATCTGTCATGGAATATCCCTGGCAATATTGATCTTTTGTTGGGAGCTCAGTTATTTCCATATGTTTATTTAGGAAGTAGGATTGATTCTGGCTCTCAAGCACCTCCTGCAGTTATGACTGCTTTCGGCTATGTACTCATGGGTGATCTCCCTAGTACTGTGAATACTGGAGTGATTCCATCTTATAGCTCTTTTACAGCTTTAGGTCTCAATGACTTGGTACAAAGGTTCTGGGAATTAGAAGAAATCTCTCCTAGGCAATTTCTCAGTCCGGAGGACACAGAGTGTGAGAATCTTTATACATCCTCGGTTACTCGAGACTTGGAGACTGGTAGATATTCGGTTGCTTTGCCCTTCTGTAGGGGTCCTGAGGAGTTAGGAAATTCCCGCTCTATGGCTCATCGTAGACTGCTAGCCCTAGAGAGGAAATTTAACCAAGTACCTACTCTACGGGAGAATTATAGGAAGGTGATCAAAGAATACATAGATAACGGTTTTCTTTCTGAAGTTTTAGATTCTGACATTGTGGATGATGGATATTATATTCCACATCATGCTGTTGTCCGCCCAGACAAACCTTTGCCTCGCATTGTACTGGATGCAAGTGCTAAGACACATAGCGGATTGTCATTAAATGATATTTTACACATTGGACCTAACCTGCAGGCAGACTTGTTTTTATTATTATTACATTTTCGACTTTTTCCCATAGCTATTACAGCTGATATTAAGCAAATGTACTTACGGATTGGAGTCCCTGAACATCATCGTAAATATTTGCGGATTTTATTCCGTTTTGATGAAAAGGAATCTATTCGCACTTTTCAGTTTAATTGTGTTCCATTTGGCTTGAAATCGAGTCCTTTTTTGGCTATGCGCACTGTGCGTCAGCTGGCCTCGGATATGAAGCCTTATTATTCAGACGCTGCTGAGGTTGCTCAGTCTAAGTTATATATGGACGATTTGGTTCATTCGGTTCCAGATGTAGGTTCTGCGACTGCTTTGGCGCAAGAATTAATATTGTTGTTTAAAGCAGGAAACTTTGATTTAGTTAAGTGGAAAAGTAATTCATTAACTTTATTGAATAGTCTTCCGGACTCTCATCGTAGCTTGGTGGAGTTCTCTGATGGTGGACAGACTGTTTCTAAAGTTTTAGGACTTGCATGGGAACCAGTAAAGGATGTTTTCTATTTTACTACTTCTCCGGTTGGTGACCGATGCACCAAACGGAATATATTATCTGTTGTTGCCCGCTTATTCGATGTTTTGGGGCTAGTTGCTCCGGTGATTCTTTATGCCAAACTTCTGATTAAGGAGTTATGGCTGAGTAATGTAGGGTGGGATGATACTCCTCCTGAAGATATCATAAGACGGTTTGTAGTTCTTACACAGGAATTGCCTCTGCTTTCATGTGCTAAGATTTCAAGACATGTGGGTGTCTCCAAGGATTGTATTGTCAGAATTGTGGCCTTTTGTGATGCCAGTATGCATGGCTATGGTTGTGTGGTATATTTACACATCACAGAAGGAGACGATATTTCAGTTAGACTATTATGTGCTAAATCCAAGGTCTCACCTACTAAGGTAACGACTCTTGCCAGACTGGAATTATGTGCTGCGCTGTTGATGTCCAAGCTGGTGAAGACTGTTCGTGACACGTACCTCGATCGGGTTCACATCTCTGATATTTATGCATTTTCTGATTCAACAATTGCGTTATCCTGGATTCATTCTTCTCCGCATCGCTGGTCAGTGTTTGTGAGTAATCGAGTGTCACAATGTCAAGAGAATTTGGCATCACAATATTTCTTTCATATAGCCGGTGTAGATAACCCTAGTGACTGTCTGTCTCGCGGTTTGTTACCTTCGCAGATTATTTCCCATCCTCTTTGGTGGAGTGGTCCGTCTTGGATGTGTAACCCTACTTCAGAGTGGCCTATCAAGGTCTTCGCTCCTTCAAATTGTGAAAACTTGCCAGAACATAAGATAAATGTTCTCGCTGCTACTATCTCTCACAGGAAGCCTCATGTCTTACATGAACTAGCACAACGTTTATCCTCATGGGATAAACTATTGTCAGCTGTAGTTTATGTTTTAAGATTTGTTAAGAGAATTTCAGCTGTGGATAAAATCCGCAATCTTATGACTGCGGAAACAGCTGTAATTCGTGCAGTACAGATGACTTATTTCGCTGAAGATATTGCGCTTCTTAAAAATAATAAGTTGCCTGCAAAAAAGCTTCTGCATCTTTCGGCTTTCCTTGATGAAGAAGGGATTATTCGAGTAGGAGGGCGTCTTGCACACTCTGATTTACCTTTTGAGGCCAGACATCCTGTTCTTCTGCCAAAACATGATCATGTTGTCGATCTGATTATTAGACACTATCATATCTTGAATTGTCATGCCGGGTCAGGGCTGTTGATTTCCATTTTGCGACAGCGCTATTGGATATTAGATGCCAGGACGGTTGTCAGAGCTAAAGTGCGGCGATGTAACTTGTGTTTTAGAGTTAATCCAAAACATCCCACACCGAAAATGGCTGACTTACCATCATTTCGGGTTCAAGAAGCCAAAGCTTTTGTCCATACTGGAGTCGACTATGCTGGTCCTCTTCGTATCACTCTCGCTCGACGTCGTGGACAGCATGCTCAAAAGGCTTATGTCTGTCTCTTTGTATGTCTTGTCACTAAGGCAATTCATATCGAACTGGTGTCAGATTTAACTTCAGATACTTATTTAGCTGCCTTTAAACGCTTTATAGCTCGTCGTGGTCCCGTTTCTTGTCTTTATTCAGATAACGGTACAAATTTCGTAGGAGCAAAAGCTCTATTAGAAGAATTTAATAAGGCTTTAGAGCCGGAATTAGTTAGCCGTCGTATTGAATGGAAGATGATCCCACCTCGTGCTCCGCATTTTGGGTCAATGTGGGAATCTAATATAAAAAGTATGAAAACGCATTTATATAGGGTGATAGGGAATCAACTCCTGACTTATGAGGAGTTGCAGACGGTCCTTATTCAGATAGAGTGCGTCATGAATTCACGACCTTTGAATGTTGTGTCCTCGGACCCTCATCCAGAGGTGATCACTCCAGCACATTTTCTGATGTCCACTCCATTGCAATATTTACCCGCGTCGGAATATGTTTCCGATTCTAATCTTGTCCAACGTAAAAAGTTATTAAATCAGATGATTCAATCCTTCTGGAAAAAATGGCGGATGGAATATCTGCACACGTTGCAAGTGAGACAGAAATGGGCTACTCCTGAGAATCCCGTTAAGGTTGGGACTGTTGTTCTTGTAGGGCAAGATGATTGTGCCCCTTTAAATTGGCCCCTTGGTATTATCATTGAACTATACCCCGGGAAAGATAATATAGCTCGCGTTGCCATGGTAAAAACAAGTTACGGTACCTTTAAACGTCCTGTAGTGAAGTTGTATCCGATACCTACCCAATAACATTAATTTATAGTTTACTCTCTTCAACGATGCTCTCTTGTATTTCTTGACCGTTGTAAATTTAAGTATACAATATTTGTCTAATGTTAGTGAATTAAATTAATAAGATTACTCATACAACCAACACTTCTAATATAATTTAAAGTTCTTTTGAAAGTTTTCCAAACTTCCAAAGGGGGGAGCATGGTTGTGCACTTAATTTTATTATAACATAATAAATATAATATATTTTTTGTTACTCAATTAATAATTATAAAGCTCTCAAATGATGTTTGGGTTTGTGTTGTGTGTGATCTTCACTATTGATATGTAGCTCGGTTTGGGAGATTCCGCTTATCGACCGTTGGACGAGCCCTTGGCAAATATACTGCTGGAGGAAGAAGGAGAAGACACGACTCTTGACACCTGACAAATGTCAAGAACTTTCGAGTGACTTTTGTTCCTGATTTTTTTTTTTCTTCTTCCCGCGGACCACACTCGAGAAAACTCTGCCCTTTTATAATTTGCTTAGAAGAGGCTAATTGTGGAATAATAAGGCTGTTGGGTGTAAAGCGTCTTTGTTTTTACTTTTGAACATTGAACACTGTGAATTTTGGTGTGGTCGGCCGACCAGAGTGATTGTACCGGTCAAAGTGTATTTTCATCAAACTCCGGAGTGTCCCACATGCTGCAAGACGGCGACGAATTTAAGGAGCCCTATACTGTCTACAATCAAGGTGGGTCCTGCACTGACGCATACCTTTACATTAATTGAGAGCCGCTTAATCACATTTTTTTTTGGAAGTTCGAATTATGAACTTGTAATATCCCCGCTGGCGAATAGCTATTTTTTTACGCTTCGCCATTCCAGTGTCAATTTACTATATAATGATATTGATGTCGAATTAGACGATATTACCATAGTTGAGGCAAAACGACATCCAAAAATTACGACCCATTCCCATGTTACAGACCATGATGCCTTCGTCTCGAAGACCTTCTTAATTAGAATCAATCATTGCATTAAATAAACGTAATATGGTTGTCCCAGAATTAGATGGGTTGGTTGATCCCAATGCCTTAGCAGAGAGGCTACTTACTCAATTTGTCGACGAGTATATAGATAAGACGAAACTATGAGCTTTAGAAGAATATAAGAAATATCCCATTAAAACCGATTCTGAAATGATTGAAAATTGGTGAACTACTCATGATCCGGCCGTTAGAAAGATGCTAAATCCACCCGACACTGATTTGAGTGATTGGGACTGGAACAAATATAAATTCATGATAAAACCTACTGTAAAACCTACTTTAGCTCTCACAGCGTCTCATGTTAATAACGCTTTGCAGACGATTGCATGCCAAGAAAAATACCATAATGCGATTTTCTGCCCAATTTTAAGGAGATAGATAGAAGACTTGAAATTATATAACTAACTAACTAAACTAACTCCGCTGGCTCAGCGACCCGAAGTGGATCTTGGCCTCCGAAATGAGCTTCCGCCATTGAGCCCTGTCCTGCGCCACCTCCTGCCAGTTACTGACTTGAAGGTCACGCAGGTCAGCCTCAACAGCATCTCTCCAGCGATACCTGGGGCGTCCAACAGGACGACGTCCTGTTGGGCGGCCCTTGTACGCTCTTTTTACCCCGCGATCCTCTCCCATTCTTTCCACGTGTCCCAGCCACCGGAGTCGATGAGCCTTTGTTTCTCCGATTATATTGGGTTGGGCCACCAGTTCTTCAATTTCGGCATTCTTCCGGATTCGCCAACAGCCGTCATTTGCTTTGGCTGGGCCCAGGATTTTTCTGAGGACTTTCCTTTCAGCGACTAAAAGTTTGTTCTCCTCCTTTTGTGTCAGCGTCCAAGCCTCACAGCCATACATTAGTATAGGCCGAATAATCGTGTTATAGATTCGGATTTTTGTATTTTTGCTGAGAAGCTTGGACACGAGCACCTTGTGAAGAGCTGCGCTGCATCGCAGGGCATTTTTAACGCGAATGTCAATCTCGTCCTCTCGACTGTTGCTGTCAGTCACAGTACACCCGAGGTACTTAAATTTGTGTACACCCCTATACGTTGTATCTATATGAAATTATATACAATAACAAATTTAAAGATTTTACTAGAATAACTAATGAAAATTTTTCGAAGAAAATAGAAGAGGTTATTCCTCCTCAACTGTTGAAGAATTGTTGCAGAGAGGAGCGCAAATGCTCGAAATTGATATATCGAAATATGATAAGAGTCAGGGTCTCGCTGCCCTGATTTTTGATTGTTTGATCATGGAATTAGCCGGTGTGGATAAATTTTTCATAGATCTCTGGTTCCACTTACATGTTTACACTTATTTGAAAGATGCTGAAAATGGTGTTCGATTTAGAGTAGCATATCAACGTAAGTCTGGTGATGCGTCAACATTTTGTCAAGATACTAGATTTCTTATGGCAGTAATTTCAACTATGCTTGACATGAGTAGAGTTTACTTTGCAATGTTTGCAGGTGAGGATAGTTGGTTATTGACAGATGGTGAACTTAAGGACATGAATTAATGGTGTGCCACTTTGCTTAATTTAGAGTCAATTTTTTTTAAATATCATCGCTCTATAATCTATATACTTTTGTTCTAAATATTTTGTACACGATGGTATATCATGGTATGTTATCCCGGACCCAGTTAAACTTTTAGTTAAGTTAGGTAGGAGTGATTTGGCGAATTTCTCTCATGTGGAAGAATATCTAACATCTTTAGTTGATCTTACGAGTGTTTACGATAATATCAATATTTTGAAAATGGTAAGTAAAGCTATTGCAGAACGCTACAGCGTATCTTTTAACGTTGATGTTTTAATTAGTACTTTGCGTAGTTTTATAATCAATCCATCTCTGTTTAGTCTACTTTACTATTCAAGTCCTAATGATATTTTATATAATGATCCTACTACATCTAAATTGTAATGATCCTCGCGAGGCGGGAATTAGTATCTTGTTGGTTTGTAATGGACAAAATTGTAGTGCTTGAACTATTAAGTAAAGATATTTGTAGTAAGACAGAGAAGAAATAATTGAAATCACTAAAACAGTAGTTGAGAAAAATTTAGTGCCTAATTTCGAATCAGTAACTGATCTGTTAACACACGTCGGTCTTAGTAATTCAGTCCCTCAGGAGAGTAAATTAGATCATTGTGAGCGGTATTTTTAATTTATTAAGCATTTACTTGTGCAAGATTCCGCGCAGTGATCCGCCTCGTCCTAAACGCGAGGACTCACCAACCGTCGGAAGGTCTACTAGATCTACGACCAAAGGCGTTGGTCCGGTCAAACGGCAATCTCTCAGTAAAACGAGACGTCAGAGTTTGACCCGTAGGCTATTCAATCCTGAGCAGTCCCGGTCGACTTTGTACGTCGAACTTGAGACATGCCTACTTGGGATAGAAAAAATGTTACCCCAAAAAAAAATCATTGTGAAAGACCTAAAAAGAGACCAAAAAATTATGTAATTTGGGTCTGTCATAATGACATGATACACTGTCAAAAGTACAGATTCTTAGTGTTACCAGCATTTAATGACTGAAATCTACTCAATTCATAAGTATTCTCCCACATGTTGTTATATTTGATAACCATAAAGCTGCTCGAAATGTTTTATGTACCATACAGTACTACTAGACAGTAAAAACATGCATTCACTTGTAGTTATTTCTTTGAATCACAAAGTGGAAATGCAAGTGGAAACCAACAATGGTAAACTTTTAACACATAGCTTTTTTGTTTTAGCACAAATATGTCTCTGAATTGGATTATACAAATAAATCTGTACCAGGGCCATCACGGATTTTAAAAGACATTACAAATGAAAGCAACGAAAAGGTAAATTAGTTTTGTATTTATTCCAATATATATTTACCTATATTTTAGGAATCAATTTCCTCGATGGTACATTAAAGGGCCACGAAAAGACATGGAGAAATGGTCTAGAATTCTAGATGCATCCTGTCATTATCCAATTACACATATCAGGATAAATGTCTTGCTATAGTTATGAAGAATCCACTCCAGTTTTGCCCTGTTTTCATGTTTTAAATACCCATGAAACTATGTAGTCTACATTTCATACCTACCATAAAATATATGTTAAGTATATAATTGTTTAGTTTTTCTTTTTTAATTTTCAGGAGAATTGTCTGCCGATGCAATAATAACAGCCGAAGTAATATCGAACATGGACAAATTATTTGACGCTGTGAACAGCGATACGGCTGATCTCCGAAGAGGTCGGTTCATTCCACAAATATGACATCAACATCACCTCATATGAAACATTTTGAGGAAATGAAATCATTTTTCGAAAATTTAAAGTTTGTGGGATGCCGAAGCTCACCGCCTTCGAAAGATGGATGGATATGGACTATGAATGGCATTATAAAAATATTTCATGCGCTTAAACGATCCGGGATACGAGGGCTTGTATTTATGTATCCGGAATTAAAAAAGAAACAAACATATATCATTTAATATGGTTTTATTGCTTTTCAAAATATTCGCCGCGATGATCGACACACTTTTGCATACGCTGGAACCAATTTTCATAGCACTTTTTTCATTCTGATTGAGGTATCTCCAAAACGTGCATTTTGAACGCATCAACAGCCTCTTCGCGGCTCGAAAAACGTTGACCACGTAATTTGTTCTTCGCGTATGGAAATAAAAAGAAATCGTTAGGTGCCAAATTAGGGCTGTACGGCGGATGACCAGTCAATTCGATCTTTTGACCCTCCAAAAACTGAGTTGTTTCAGCTGAGGTGTGACAGCTAGCATTGTCGTGATTGTAATGAATTTCGAATATTTAAAATAATTATTTAATGTTAATTTGGAGAAGTGTGATTTTATTGTTATTCAAGATTATTTATTAAATTAAAAATGATAAATCAAATTATTTTATATTTAAATTTTATGATTAATCAATATTATTTATTGCATGAGTTTATAGGAAGTCAAATTAATTTTAAGTTTACATTTTTTATATTGTTAGTAAATTATTATTGTTATGCTTTAAAATTAATGTTAAGGCTTCTATAATTATATTTTTATTTGTAATTAATTATTTAACTAAGGAGAATGCCAATTCATTATTCAATTAAAATTTGTGGGTGTATTTCCGGTCTGATGTAGCCGGAACTGTGTTTAATAAAATATATTTTTAAAATATTATTTCCGGTGAAAGATCAATAAATAGTCGATTCTTGATTTGGAAGGGGCATTCTTCTTAGAGCAGCAATAGAGTGAACATCACTGTAGAAATGTCACTGTGAACTATAAGTGTAGTTTTAAATAACTATAAATAGAGTGTTGTGAATAAATTGGAAGTGAGAAATTAAAAGGTGATTTATTATTACTGAAGTGTTTGATTTTATCACATTTCAGAAGCGGGATAAGGGCCCAAGTTAAGGTATGTATCTTTATAATGAATTTTGAAATAAATGGATTATTGATTTTATGATGAAAAGTTTGAAGTTTTAATAAAGAATTAGATAAAGAAATAATTTTAGCAAAATGTTAGTGAGCCAAGTGAGCTTTAGCAATTTACTAGCTAAGGCTATGTGTGCCTACCAAGCCAAGTGTGCTTGTTGATAAAGGTTATGTGTGCCTACAAAGCCAAGTGTGCTTGTTGATAGAGGTTATGTGTGCCTACCAAGCCAAGTGTGCTTGTTGATAAAGGTTATGTGTGCCTACAAAGCCAAGTGTGCTTATTGAGTGGTTATGTGTGCCAATCAAGCCAAGTGTGCTTGTTATTAGAGGTCATGTGTACCTATTGAGCCAGGTGTGCTCCAGCCTTGAGTGTATTAAGCCAAGTGTGCTCTAGTTAACGGTGATATCTAGTGAATAAAAGTTTTATGATGATTATTTAAAGTTTTTACATTTTTTTTCTATATTATTATTATATGAACTAATCATTTATTTTTCTCTTTTCAATTTGAGGGTATGAACTCCGACGGAGCAATGACACCGGAGGAAGAACCTCCAAGGCGTAATCAGAATCTTTTATCAAAGACCAATAAGGCCAAGCGATCTAAGAAAAAGTCAAAAAGGCGACGCAGTCGATCGCGCAGTCTGTCATTGTCCAGTGATGAAGGTTCTACTACCAGGCGACGACGTAAAAGGGCAAGACGTAGAGAAGCTGGCAGTTGGTCCACTAAAGAGGTACTGGATCTTTTTAACTCTCTTCAAGAAAATAAAAGTAGGTCGCAAAATCTTAGCAATAACCATTATAATAATGTTATACCGGAATTCGATCCAGCTAGCAAAACTCAGAATATAGATAGCTGGATAAGAAAAGTCAATGAGTGTTCTGTCATTTACGAATGGGACGAGAAGCAAACCATACACTTTGCTTTACAAAAACTTTCTGGGCTAGCAAATAGATGGTTTGAGGCTCTTCCAAGCGTCGTATTTAGTTGGCAAGATTGGCAAACGAAATTGAAAAGGGCATTTCCAAATGAGCAGAACTATGGTCGACTACTTGAAGAAATGTTAGCTCGAACTACTAGGAATAACGAAAATCTACGCGAATATTTTTATGATAAATTAACTTTGTTAAATAGATGTGAAATTAGAGGTAAAAAGGCCGTAGATTGTGTAATTCACGGAATATTAGACAAATCTATAAGAAGTAGTGCCCAGGCATTAACGTGTGATGAACCGGAAGACTTATTGAATTTTCTCAGTTCTCAACGTCCTGTTTTTGATAATAACACTTTGATTAACATTAGAAAACGTGGTGACAACATATTGCCAAATCGTATGAATAACGTTGCGTCGTCTTCAACTGATAATTCAATTACTTGTTTTAATTGCCGCTCAAGGGGACACCCTTACTTTAGATGCCCCAAGCCTCTTATAAAATGCATGAAGTGTAATCGAGTAGGACATAATAGCGACAATTGTAAGCTGGAACCCTTGACTTTACGTAACGAATCGAAGCTGTCTGATAGTAACGTTTCGGCGGATCGAAAGACTTTAAATATTTCGACCTTGAATAAAGGTGGTGATAAATTTTATAAAAATGTCAAAGTTAACGATAGGATCTTCGTAGCTTTTATTGACTTTGGCAGCGAGTGCACTTTAATACGCGAGTCTGATGCCAAGAATCTTTGTTTACAAAAAGATTTTAAAAATTTGCCTGTGATCAAAGGATTTGGTAATTCTAACGTTTTACCTTTATTTAAAACTACCGCGGAATTAAAATTAGATGAAATTGAAGCTAATGTGGAGTTGTTGGTGGTCAATGACGAGTTCCTGCAGTCATCAATGCTGATCGGTCAAAATGTTACTGAACTTCCCTGTGTAACTGTTTTTAAAGATAATAGTAGGTTATTATTTTATAAAAGTCCTGAAATTTTTGATAATATTTCGCCAATGCATTGCCTCAAGTTGAATTTAGTTAACAAGTCTAACATTTTAAAGTCAGGTTTAGTTGAAGTCGTGTCGTCAGACCCAACGTTTAGTGGGGATGTGTATGTCGAGGGATACTGTAGTACTGAGCCTAGACGAGAATTCCAAGTGCAGCAAGGTGCTTACCATATCAATGAAGGTAAATGTTCTCTAGGAGTAACTAACTTGTCTAATAAAATCATAGAATTTCCAGAAAAATATATCTTAGCTAGAGCATTTCCTTTTGTCGAAAGGCAGATTACACATACAAATAATATAAATAGTGCTAATTCTAAACTAGAGCCTCTACTGATTACTGATATTAAAGTTGGTCCTGATGTGGATAAAGAAAATTTAAATAGGCTTCACTCTCTTTTACTTAGTTATCGGGACTGTTTTGCATTTAATCTTAGTGAAATAGGCTGCATTAATACCACCGAAATGAAAATTGATTTATTAGATGACAGGCCTGTCGTATATAGACCATACAGACTATCATTTTCTGAAAGAAATCAAGTCCGTGAAATTGTTAACGAATTATTAGAGAATGATATTATTTGTGAGTCCAATTCTAATTATGCGAGTCCTATTCTTATGGTTAAGAAGAAAACTGGTGAGCAACGTCTTTGCGTGGATTATAGAGCCCTAAATAATAAAACTAGAAAAGACTGTTTTCCTTTACCCATAATCGATGACCAGCTGACGAATTTAAGTGGTAATAAGTTTTTCACGTCCTTAGATTTAGCTTCTGGGTACTATCAGATACCCATGGCAGAAGAAAGTCGTCCATTAACAGCATTTGTAACGCCTGATGGGCATTATGAATTTAAAAGGATGCCTTTTGGGCTTGCAAATGCTCCAGCTGCGTTCCAACGTGTAATGAATTCTATGCTTGGTGATAAGCGTCATGATACAGCTCTAGCTTATTTGGACGACATTCTTGTGCCATCGGTTACGATAGAGGAAGGATTTGTAAAGCTAGAAGAAGTTCTGAAATTATTACGGTTAAATGGTTTAACTTTAAAATTATCCAAGTGTTGTTTTCTTGATAGTTCGCTAGATTATTTGGGGTATGAAATTTGTGCTGACGGCATACGTCCAAATAAAAATAAAATTATAGCTGTCAAAGAATTCCCTACACCACAAAACGTACATGAAATACGCCAATTTTTGGGTTTAGCAGGGTATTTTAGAAAATTTATTAAAGGATTCGGGGAAATCGCTAGGCCTTTAACTAATTTATTAAAAAAGGGCAACTATTTTAAATGGACAAATGACGAAGTTGACGCTTTCAATACATTAAAAGAAAAACTAGTTGATAGACCTATCCTAGCTTTATATAACCCTAAGTTCCAAACCGAGTTACACACGGATGCAAGCTCTTTAGGCATAGGAGGAATATTAATGCAGTGGCAACCTGGATCCGAGGCTCTTAAACCGGTAGCATATTTCAGTAGACAGACCACACCTGAAGAACGTCATTTACATTCTTATGAATTAGAAACACTCGCAATTGTTTGTTCCTTAAAAAAATTTAGAGTCTACTTATTAGGTTTAAAATTTAAGATTGTGACGGACTGTAACGCACTGAGGACCACACTAACTAAGCGCGATCTTGTTCCTCGGATAGCGAGATGGTGGCTTTTAATTAGTGAATTTAATTTTAGTATTGAATATCGACCTGGAGCACGTATGGCTCACGTAGACGCGTTAAGCCGTAATACAAAACAATCATCTGAAGTAGTTGATAATTCGGAGTTAACAGTGTATAGCATTGAAACAAGTAATTGGCTTTTAACTTTGCAAATGACTGATCCTGATATTGCGCGAATATTTAAAACTCTAAAACCTGAATGTGATGAAGAAAGTAAAGAAATAAAGAAACATTATGTTGTTAAGAATAATAGAGTATACAGAAGAGTAGGCGAAAAACTTTGTTTAGTTGTACCTCGCAGTGCTCGTTGGCAAATATGTGTGTCTAACCACGATGATGCAGGTCATTTGGGTGTTGCTAAAACAACTGAGAGAATTCAATGTAATTATTGGTTTCCGAAATTAAGGAAGTTCGTTAAGAAGTATGTTAAATCTTGCATCAAATGTGCTTATAATAAAGACGATTCATTACAACGTAAGAGTGGGCAATTGTTTCCGATTGAGAAGATAAGCATTCCTTTTCATACTATCCATATAGACCATTTAGGTCCGTTTGTCAAAAGCAAAAATGGTAATGCTTATATTCTTACTATTGTCGATGGTTTTACTAAATATTTGTTTGTAAGAGGCGTTAGAGATACAAAGACTAAAAGTACGATAAAAGTCTTACTTAACATTTTTTATGACTTTGGAATACCATCTAGAATAGTATCGGATAGAGGTACTTCTTTCACTTCAACAGCTTTTAAAACTTTTTGTGAAACTCACGGGATTAAACATACTCTTAATGCCGTTGCATGTCCCAGAGCCAACGGCCAAGCCGAAAGGTATAACAAAACAATTTTAGAATCGCTAGCAAAATATACCGACGGTGAGGACGAACGGAACTGGGACATGTATTTAGGTAAAGTTCAGTGGGGAATTAATAACGCCATTAATTCTACCACCCAAAAAACTGCGACAGAAGTACTATTTGGAACCAGATTGCGAGACAGCCTAACTAACATGTTGGATATTGATAATGAGTCGCGTCTAAGCTTTGCAGAAGTAAGAGATGAAGCAAGTACAAATATAGAGTCCAGTCAATTAAAACAGAAAGAATCCTATGATAGAAATAGAGTACCCGCTCCAGTTTATAAGGAAGGGGACTTAATAAAAATAACTAGAACCAATTTTAACAACAAAGGTAACAGCACAAAATTAATGTCAAAATTTATAGGTCCCTTTAGGATAGAAGAAGTTTTAAGTAATGACCGATATAAAGTTGCTGAAATACCCGGCTTTAGTCAGAGAAAGAATAAGTTTGATAGTGTAGTAGCAATTGATCGAATACGACCATGGATTAATGTAAATGCCTTAGATCAAAACGATGATAAAAGAATTTCAAGTGCTAGTAGCAGCTCGTCAGATAATGAAAACAATAAAAGTGGCTGTGAACTATCACATAGTCAATCTGAGTCCAAATAATGACCGAATGTAATGAATAAAATATAATATAAAATGTTGATCACGTTAATTATAATTAGATAATAATATTGTTATTAATATGTCTTAATTTATCACATATTAATATAGAATATTTTGTTCAATTATAGTAATGCAATGTTAAATTTATTTTACGTGCGTCAGGAGACAGCACGCAGTAGGACGGCCGAATGTAATGAATTTCGAATATTTAAAATAATTATTTAATGTTAATTTGGAGAAGTGTGATTTTATTGTTATTCAAGATTATTTATTAAATTAAAAATGATAAATCAAATTATTTTATATTTAAATTTTATGATTAATCAATATTATTTATTGCATGAGTTTATAGGAAGTCAAATTAATTTTAAGTTTACATTTTTTATATTGTTAGTAAATTATTATTGTTATGCTTTAAAATTAATGTTAAGGCTTCTATAATTATATTTTTATTTGTAATTAATTATTTAACTAAGGAGAATGCCAATTCATTATTCAATTAAAATTTGTGGGTGTATTTCCGGTCTGATGTAGCCGGAACTGTGTTTAATAAAATATATTTTTAAAATATTATTTCCGGTGAAAGATCAATAAATAGTCGATTCTTGATTTGGAAGGGGCATTCTTCTTAGAGCAGCAATAGAGTGAACATCACTGTAGAAATGTCACTGTGAACTATAAGTGTAGTTTTAAATAACTATAAATAGAGTGTTGTGAATAAATTGGAAGTGAGAAATTAAAAGGTGATTTATTATTACTGAAGTGTTTGATTTTATCACATGATGTAATATGATTCTGTGTTGTCGGTTGTCCTTTCTTATTTCTTCAAAGACTTCTGGTAAACAAATTGTCGTATACCATTCAGAATTAACCGTTTTACGATTCTCTAATGGCACTGTAGCCACATGTCCATTAATTCCAAAAAAACAGGCGACCATTTGCTTCAAAGTACTTTTTGCACGAGTAACTTTTGTTGGTTTTGGCTCATCTTGGAACACCCACACCGTTGACTGTTGTTTAGTTTCAGGGTCATATGCATAGATCCAAGATTCATCACCTGTGTAGATATTATAAACGGCTTTTGAGGTACCACGGTTGTATTTTTTTATCATTTTTTTGCACCAATCGACACGAGCCCGTTTTTTATCGATTGTCAAGTTGTGCGGAATCCAACGCGAACATATTTTTTTACAGCCAAATGTTCGTGTAATACTAGGGCGGTCCGATAAGTACTTAGCCTCATCGCCTAGTGGCGTCATTATTACAAGACAAATTTACTATCGTGTAGTATATTTTCATAGACGGCTACTGTCGAAATTTCAGCCAAATTGGACACTTAGTTTCATTTTGACCGCGTGTGGAAGCCGGCGTGTCCGCAGATTTTAGAAAAATGGAAAAAGAACAATATCGGTCGATGATTAGATTCCTGTTTTTGGAAGGGAAATCACGCAGCGAAATCAAAGAGCGCTTAGATGCTGTGTA
This sequence comes from Polyommatus icarus, assembly GCA_937595015.1. Taxonomy (NCBI): domain Eukaryota; kingdom Metazoa; phylum Arthropoda; class Insecta; order Lepidoptera; family Lycaenidae; genus Polyommatus; species Polyommatus icarus. The sequence continues at coordinate 84,591 of CALMHO010000001.1, forward strand.
CGGTAACTCTTCTTCTTCGATGGCGACCGTCAAAAATTGGTTTAACGAGTTTCGGCGTGGTCGCACGTCGGTTTTTGATGAGCCACGCCCAGGTGCCCCGAAAACGGCCAATACGGAGGATAATGTGACAAAAATCCACGATCTCGTATTGGCAGACCGCCGATTGAAGATACGCGAGATAACTGAAACAGTAGGCATCTCAAAAGACCGCGTGGGTCATATCCTGCATGAAATTTTGGGCACGAGATAGGTGTCGACGCGATGTGTGCCGCGTTTACTCACTCCGGACAACAAGCGCAACTGTGAGACCACTTCAGATCAGTATTTGACGCTGTTTAAGCGCAATCCGAGGGTGTTTCTGCGTCGTTTCGTGACCGTCGACGAAACATGGAACCACTGGTATACGCAGAGATCAAGGAACAGTCGAAATAGTGCACGTCACCCGGCGAACGTGCTCCGAAGAAGGCGAAGACTATCCTATCAGCCGGAAAGGTGATGGCCATCGTTTTCTGGGATTCACACGGTGTGGTACATCGACTACTTGGAGAAGGGTAAAAAAATCACAGGGCTGTACTTCACCGAATTATTGGGCCGATTCGACGCCAGATTGCAGAAAAAACGGACCCATTTTACAAAGAAAAAAGTGCTCTTCCGCCATGACAGCAAACCGGCTCATACCTCCGCTCTCGCCACGGCCAAATTAGTCAAACTGGGCTACGAATTGCTGCTTCATCCACCGCATTCTCCGGATTTGTCCCCGTGCGACTTCTTTTTACTTCCAAACTTAAAAAAGTCACTCGCCGGGCAGAAATTTGAGTCGAATGAGCAGATCAATGCCGCCACGGAGGCCTATTTTGCAGACCTCGAGAAAACATATTTTTCAGATGGGTTAAAAAAGTTGGAGCAATCGCTGGGTCAAGTGTATCAACCTTAAAGGTGACTATGTCGAGAAATAAATCGCCACTATTCCAAAATTTTAGTTTTTCTTTTGTAGGCTAAGTACTTATCGGACCACCCTCGTATCTTATGTATGCTCGTCATACTTATGCCTAAGGACGCCTCTATCTCGCGATATATAACATGACGATCACGCATTATTAGTTCCCGCACAGCATCTATATTTTGTGGGACAACTGCTGTTTTTGGGCGACCTTTATTTTCATCCGTGAGCATAGACCGCCCACGATTAAACTCACTGTACCAGTGATGAACACTGGTTTTTGATGGTGTTTCATCTCCAAAAGTTGCGGTGAGTTGAATAAAGCACTGTTGTTGATTTAGCCCACGCCGAAAATCGTAGTAAATCATTGCACGAAAATGTTCACGCGTTAAATCCATGGCAAATCCTGTGTACGGTAACTCTTCTTCTTCGATGGCGACCGTCAAAAATTGGTTTAACGAGTTTCGGCGTGGTCGCACGTCGGTTTTTGATGAGCCACGCCCAGGTGCCCCGAAAACGGCCAATACGGAGGATAATGTGACAAAAATCCACGATCTCGTATTGGCAGACCGCCGATTGAAGATACGCGAGATAACTGAAACAGTAGGCATCTCAAAAGACCGCGTGGGTCATATCCTGCATGAAATTTTGGGCACGAGATAGGTGTCGACGCGATGTGTGCCGCGTTTACTCACTCCGGACAACAAGCGCAACTGTGAGACCACTTCAGATCAGTATTTGACGCTGTTTAAGCGCAATCCGAGGGTGTTTCTGCGTCGTTTCGTGACCGTCGACGAAACATGGAACCACTGGTATACGCAGAGATCAAGGAACAGTCGAAATAGTGCACGTCACCCGGCGAACGTGCTCCGAAGAAGGCGAAGACTATCCTATCAGCCGGAAAGGTGATGGCCATCGTTTTCTGGGATTCACACGGTGTGGTACATCGACTACTTGGAGAAGGGTAAAAAAATCACAGGGCTGTACTTCACCGAATTATTGGGCCGATTCGACGCCAGATTGCAGAAAAAACGGACCCATTTTACAAAGAAAAAAGTGCTCTTCCGCCATGACAGCAAACCGGCTCATACCTCCGCTCTCGCCACGGCCAAATTAGTCAAACTGGGCTACGAATTGCTGCTTCATCCACCGCATTCTCCGGATTTGTCCCCGTGCGACTTCTTTTTACTTCCAAACTTAAAAAAGTCACTCGCCGGGCAGAAATTTGAGTCGAATGAGCAGATCAATGCCGCCACGGAGGCCTATTTTGCAGACCTCGAGAAAACATATTTTTCAGATGGGTTAAAAAAGTTGGAGCAATCGCTGGGTCAAGTGTATCAACCTTAAAGGTGACTATGTCGAGAAATAAATCGCCACTATTCCAAAATTTTAGTTTTTCTTTTGTAGGCTAAGTACTTATCGGACCACCCTCGTATCTTATGTATGCTCGTCATACTTATGCCTAAGGACGCCTCTATCTCGCGATATATAACATGACGATCACGCATTATTAGTTCCCGCACAGCATCTATATTTTGTGGGACAACTGCTGTTTTTGGGCGACCTTTATTTTCATCCGTGAGCATAGACCGCCCACGATTAAACTCACTGTACCAGATATGAACACTGGTTTTTGATGGTGTTTCATCTCCAAAAGTTGCGGTGAGTTGAATAAAGCACTGTTGTTGATTTAGCCCACGCCGAAAATCGTAGTAAATCATTGCACGAAAATGTTCACGCGTTAAATCCATGGCAAATGAAGACACGCAATTTTCAAAATGACGCCACAATGGAAAAATAATTGACAGTCACATGAAACAAAATGTCTTCTTCAACCAAAGAGTTATATTTTCAAATGTTGTAATTACTTTTTAAATATTGTTCTTGTAAGTGGCCAGTTCCGGATACATAAATAGCAGCCTAGTAAGACGCAAAAAAGGAATTACTACAACAGACTGAGGCAGTTGGGCCTCGCTGGCGCATCACTATACAGGGTGTAACAAAAATAAGTGACAATACTTTAGGGTGTGTACGTGTTCCTTGTAGAGAGTTCACTGTGAAAGTAGCAGCGCTGAAAGACCATTTTTTTTTTCAATTTTGTATGGGGTAACTCGTGAAGCTCGGGCCCTTGCCCCTACAAAAGTTAAAGTGGGCCCTCGAAACT